>PVHX01017578.1:0-39560 GCA_004024805.1 Geosciurus inauris | reverse complement strand
AGCCACCTCCCCAGCCCTATTTTGTGTTTTATGTAGAGACAGGGTCTCACTGAGTTGCTTAGCACCTCGCCATTGCTGAGGCTGGCTTTGAACTCGCGATTCTCCTGTCTCAGCCTCCCTAAGTGCTGGGATTACAGGCTTGAGCCACCGCGCCCGGCTTATTTTATTTATTTTCATGTGGTGCTGAGGATCGAACCCAGGGCCTCACGCTTGCGAGGCAAGCACTCTACCACTGAGCTATAATCCCAGCCCCACAAGCACCAAATTTTAACCTTAATTAGTTGACAATAACTTGTCCAACTTAAAACACTCTGAGCTAAAGTTACAAAGCAAGCACCTATGTGGGCAGAAAAACCTTCACTTTTTTTCCCCATTAATTAATTAATTAATTTTTTGGTACCGGGGATTGAACTCAGGAGCACTTGTCCACTGAGCCACATCCCCAGCCCTATTTTGTGTTTTATGTAGAGACAGGGTCTCACTGAGTTGCTTAGCGCCTCGCCGTTGCTGAGGCTGGCTTTGAACTCGTGATCCTCCTGTCTCAGCCTCCCAAAGTGCTGGGATTACAGGCGTGCGCCACCATGCCCAGCTCACTGCCATTTCTGAACATTTTATTTCAAATACTTTCAATTTTTATCTATTGTTTAGAGCAGAGTTGTTTACTTGGGATCTTGAGATGGTTGGCAGATAAAATTCAGGAAGTCCATGAACTTGACTAGGAATATAATTACCTATTTATTTATTGATTTTGGCAGTACTGGAGAATGGAAATCCCAGGGCCTCACACATGCCAGGCAAACACTCCACCACGGATCTACGCCCCCGGCCTACTTCTTTTAATTAACCTCCAACTGAAAATTACATTTTCTTTCATTTAAGGAGAAACCACATCAATAGTCACTTCACCTGTCACCTTCTCACCAATAGAAATCAGAGATTTTTTTGGGGGGGGGTAGTACCAGGCATTGAACTCAGAGGCACTCAACCACTGAGCCAAAGCCCCAGCCCTATTTTGTGTTTCATGTAGAGACAGGGTCTCGCTGAGTTGCTTAGCGCCTCGCTGTTGCTGAGGCTGGCTTTGAACTCGAGATTCTCCTGTCTCAGCCTCCCAAAGTGCTGGGATTACAGGTGTGTGCCACTGAGCCTTGAAATCAGAGATATTGTCATAGCACATCTTGGTTGTTGCAGAAACTCTGAGGTATCATTGGCATTCATCTTACTTTGAAATTATAATCCATAAGAACAGCTTTTAGTTAGAGCTTGCTTTTTAAAATGTTAAAAAATAGGGCTGGGGTTGTGGCTCAGTGGCAGAGCACTTGCCTTGCACGTGTGAGGCACTGAGTTTGATCCTCAGCACCACATAAAAATTAATAAAATAAAGACACTGCGTCCATGTATAACTAAAAAATATTTTTAAAAAATGTTAAAAAATAAACAGGTATATTACCATATCAAACATTTTTAAAAATATTTTGAACCTTTTTGTTTTATTTAATAGTTTAACTGAATTTCATTAAAATCGCTTTCCTCTGCTAGTCCATTTATATTTTATTTCATATTAAACATTATTCTGAGCGGGACTGAGGCACAAAAGAGACCAGGAAACCCTGGCCCAGAGCAATTTAGGGGAGAGACGGACACGGCAGAAAACTTTCTACCCACAGGGTTGCAGTTTTCACCAGATGCATCTTATTTTTCCTTAAAAAGAATTTTGGGAGACGGCTCAGGAGGCTGAAGCAGGAGGATCATGAGTTCAAAGCCAGCTTCAGCAACAGCAAAATGCTAAGCAACTCAGTGAGACCCTGTCTCTAAATAAAACAAAACAGGGCTGGGATGTGGCTCAGTGGTTGAGTGCCCTTGAGTTCAATCCCCAGTACCAAAAAAGAAAAAAAAAAAGTTTGAGAGAATAATTGAGATTAATTCAAAATCTGCCTTCCCTGTCCCTCCCTCCTTCCTTCCTTCCTTCTCTCCCTCCCTTCCTTCCTCCTTTCTTTCCTTCCTTCCTCCCTTCCTAACTATTATCTATCTGTCTATCATGGTACTGTGTTCTACCTCTGAGTTACATTCCTAACCCCCTTTTTATTTTATTTGGAGATTATATTATATTAGATAATACAACATAATTATATATCGCCAAGGTTCTCACTAAATTGCAGAGGCTGGCCTTAAGCTCGCCATCCTCCTGCCTCTGACTCCGGTGTCACTGGGATTACAGGTTTGCCCCACCAGGCCTGGAGGCTTGGCAACTTCATTGCTAGGCACATCAGAGCCCCTCTGGGTTCTTGGAAATTTACTTCTATACCAAAGGGGCTCCAACTTATCTATGTTACACGTGCCCACCAGAGGTAACTGTTTATTTCTATCATTCCTGGTATGCCAATTTCATTTCTGTAGGCACCTGTGGCCTTCAGGGCCATAAAATGGCCAGCTTTTCATGTCGGTGTCAAGGCACAGGTGTGGACTTTTCCCCTCCCCCAGCACAGGTACCTGGGCTCCCATGGGAATGATCCACTCGGAGAAGGCTGGGCCTCAGGTGCAGCAGGAAATAGAGCCTTTTCACACTTCCTGGTCTGACCTGGGGGCGCTGAGGAAGGGAGAACCGACTCTATGTGGCCAGGCCTGGGTGTCCTCCCAGGGAGACCCTGCACTCTTGGGTCACCTTCAGTCAAGCTCAGTGAGCCCACATGACCTCACCTAGACCTGCCTGTGGCTCCAGGGTCCTCCCAGGAGAGTGTGTAAACTACAGTGCCTAAGCCCTTTCGAGGGCTTTTCTTTTTCTTTTTGGTACTGGAGGTTGAACCCAGGGGCACTTAACCACTGAGCCACATCCCCAGCCCGTTTTGTATTTTATTTAGAGACAGAGTCTCGCTGAATTGCTCAGTGCCTTGCTTTTGCTGAGGCTGGCTTTGAGATCGTGATCCTCCTGCCTCAGCCTCCTGAGTCACTGGGATTACAGGTGCATGCCACCGCATCGGGCTTGACCTTGGAGTCTTTATGTAGCCGGAATCACCCGTCTATGGCTCATGTAGGGACACATTCAACCCCACCTCCTACCTGAGGGAGAAGTGGGGAGATTAACAGCCAATGTGTGATCCTGGGCTGGAAAGAGGACACCAGACCTCGGGGGACCCTTGCTGGTGACTGCAGATTGTCTCCTCCTCTGGCCTAGGTACAGATTGGGCTCCCAGTTCTCTGCAGCCCCTCCTGGGTAGAGCTGTCCCCTGGCTCCTGCAGGACTGCCCTTTACCAGGAGTACCTCTCGTAACCGTTCCCAGCCATTCTGTTGATGACCTTCCTTCACTGCTGCTGTCCTCTGCTGCTGTGGCCCAGCCCCTCATCTCTCACCCAGACTTACGGCAGCCTCCCTGTCCCGGCCTCCCAGGGTGATCTCAGCTCCCATTTCTAACTGGCACTGGCTGCCTAGTGCCTTCTCTTTCAGACCCAACTCCCTGGCCTGGCGTTCAGGGGCTCTTTCTCCCTCGTTGCCACCCGTGCCTGCGGCCCTCCCTGCCCTTGCCAGGTGCTATCATGGGCAGCCCGGGCTCCTGTGGTCCCAGGGCTTGGCCCCACCCTGTCACTGTCCATCATACTGCAGTGGGCCTTCTTGGCCATCTTCCCGGCTACCCCGCAGGCCTGGCACGGCGCAGGCATCCAAAACGCTGGTTGAGGAGCACATGATGCCACCCCAGAGACACCACTGCCATCTGTGCAATGGCTGTGATTTCCCCAGAGCCCCATCGAGTCTGGGCTTTCTAGAAGCACAAGATTGAGTGACAGAATCGAGGTCTGCCCCCATGGCACACTGCAGAGAACAGAGTCCCCTTTCCACTCGCTGTCCTGGTGCTTGTTCTCCTGATGCACCCCTCGCGAGGGCCCGGAGGTCATCTTGAAATTTCCTAGAGTTGTCCCCTGAATTCACTTTAGAAACACCACTGGAACAGTGCCTGACTGCCATCCTTAGGGTGGGCACCAATCATACTCTGGGCCTCTGTGTGAAGGTGACACCTATCAGTATCTTTTGTCTGCTTCTCTGCCCAGAGTTCCACTTGGTCACTTACTATAGGACTCTGCAGTGCCTGATTGTATCAGGAGGGCCTGCAGGTCCAATGTTTCACTTCTGAGGCTTCCTCAGAACCCTTCCAAAGGGCCACATCCATGAGAGTGAGGAGGACGCTTCAGGTTTGGGGGTGATGTCCCTGCTCTTGCCTGAAGGGAGGAATATGTAGGAGGCCCCAGCTGACCGAGGCAGGGGCAGTGGGACAGCGCCCACCAGTGCACTCCTCTGCTCAGCCTGGGCCTCACCCACACCCCTCTGCTCCTGCTGGGGGGAGACAGGGCTTGCACTTGGCCTCGCAGAGACCCCAAACCACCCTGGGACAGGACAGAGGTGCGTGGAGATGCTGGAGGTCGAGGTGGCACAGACCTTGCATTCCTCATAGCCACGGTGGCAGAGAGGTGCTGTTCTGTCAGTTTCTGGTAGCTGAAGCAGCAAAATCCTTGGAGCTACCCCAAGGTGGCTTCTGTCCACTTATAGGTCAGGGGCTGTGGGTGCCTCAGCTGTAGTCCTGGAGGCTTAGCTGTCTTGGGGGGTCTACAGTATGCATCATGGCCCAGGTCCTACAAGGTTCTCCTGGGGTTCCAGATCACCAGCTGGGGTTGGGGGAGGTGATGTGGGCCTTGACTCAGCAGGAATGGGAGTTTTCTCAGAAGGAACACGGCCCAAGGCTGGGGACATGGAGTTCCAGCTGTGGCTTTCTTGTGGGGAAGCACAGGGTGCGGGTGGGGCGAGTTGGAGTCTGCGTCAGAGTTGGGAAATTCAGCCTCTCCTTGTCCAGTCGCCCTAGGGACGAACGTGGAGAAGTCCTGGCCCCCACCCTGCCCACGGGCCTCTACTGATTTGTGCAAGGCCACCAGACTGCCTACCCAGGGCCCAACTCCTCATCCTGGCTCTCAAGGCACCTGTTAACTGGCCCTGCCCCATCGTCCAGGGCGTCCCTGAAAGTCCCCTCCCTTTTCCTCTAGCGCCCTCATTCTTGTCCTTTCCACTCAGCTCCACTAAAGCCCCTTCCCTAGGCCACCGGTGGGCGGGGGTGGGGTGTCCTCCTGGCCCTGTGTGGCCTTGCGACGGGAGGGGGCCGCTTTCCAGAAGAAAGGGAGGCCAGCGCAGTGGAAAGGACAACAGGAGAGCTGGTGGCAGTCCCTAAAACAGGCTCTTTAATAACATTATGTCTTCACTGAAGAGCTTCGCTTTCCCCCCAGCGCAGGGCTGGGGCCGGTGGGCGTGGCCGGGCCGCGGGTGGGCGTGGCGTCCGCCAGGGGGCGTGCCCTGGCCGCCGTGGGCGTGGCTGCCCCGGCCCGCGCCGCGGGTTCTAGTAGAAGGAGTACTGGTTCTCCACCGCGCGCGCACGGCCCGGCGCCGCGTCCGGGGTCTCCTCCGGGGCACTGGCCGCGGCCTCCAGCAGGCGCTCGGCGCTATTGCTGCGGCTGCGCGCGCTAAGCAGGCCCTCGGCGGCGCGCGGGGGCGCGGGTACCGAGGCAGCTGAAGACGACGAGGCGGACGAAGACGAGGCGCCAGCCACATCAGAAGGCGAGGCGGGAGGGCAGGCAGCAGCGGCCAGGCTGGAGAAGTAGTGCTGGCCGGCTGGCTCGGTCCAGCAGGCAGAGGGCGCGGGTGCAGCGCTGGGCAATGGCCCGGGGTCTGCAGCGAGAGGTCGCGTGGCCTCAGCGCCCAGCCCCGGGCATCTGCGCCCCACCCTCCTAACCCCGCCAGTCAACCCCGCGGGCGTGCCGCGTTCCTGGCTGGACCGTGTACCCCTGGCATGCATGGGGACCCAGGGCCCGAGTTTAGGTGTCCGCCTCTGATAACTGGCCCCATGCAAATGGTGACGCACGCACACAGCCAGGGTGCCCCTCTTACGCAGGCGGACACCCCCCTACACCTGGCTAGTGCTTCCTCTCCCCCAGCTGTGTGCTGAGCCCCAGCCCATGCAGGGCTCTAGAGAACCTGCCTGTGTTACCTCCGAGCACCCGCCCCTTGCCAGGGGTCATTGGGACCTATTTGTTGTGGGGCTACCTCCCTGTCTTGATTTCTGATGCGCCCCCGTTTCCCCATAGCCCACAATTGCTATGGCAGGGCTGAAGGAGGGAGGGCCCTTGAGATTCTGGGTCAGAAGCTAGCCATGCTGGGTGGCTGCCTGCCTGCCTGGCTTCTTGAGCGATTCCGTGGGCCAAGTGGTGGCATCTTACCAGGTGGGGGGCCCTGGGCCCGCACATAGCTGCGGAGGGTGATGTCCGCCGAGCCCCCTGACTCCAGGGGAATGGGGTGGGTGTGGAAGTGGCGGAGCATGTCAAGCACAGACTGGAACCACAGGTGCTGTACATGGCACTGGCCGTGGCCATTCAGAGACAGGCGGAGATGCTGTGAACACAGGCAGGTTGTCAGTGGCAGGGTCCTGGGCTGGTCACTTGCTTGGCTAGTGCCTTTGGGGGTTGTTGGAAGGCTAAGTCTCAGTGAGACCATGTAGGACTGTGTCAGATTGCAGCACTTGGCACACCTGAGTCCAGTTTGGGGTGGGGCTACTCCTTTGTAAGTGGGGGGCGGAGCAACAGAGCTAGGTTGGGACTGAAGGGTCCTCCCCATGCTGACAGCACCCACTCTGTGCCTGATCCCTTGTCCTTCACATCCCATCTGCCTCCTAAATCCCGGGAGGTAGGGATTACTGCCTCCATAGTGGAGATGTGGAAACAGGAAGCGGGAGACTCGCCCGGCGCCAGAGCACAGAGCTGGGAGCACTTCCTCCTCTCGGGAGGTGAGGGGTGACTACGCATCCTCAGCTGTGCTGCAGCGGGAGCACATGGCTTGCAGAACAGGTTGGTTCCTCTGGGTCTCCGGGACCCGCATGAAGCAGGAGGTTGAGGGTGAGAGGCCGCAGGCTGTGGCCCTGGTGGCGGGCTACAGGTCTTGGCTCCTGCCTTGCTGGTGGGTGGCAGGAGGGAAGGTAACAGGTGGCGTCTGAAGGTATGCTCTTGGCCTGAAGTTCCGCAGGGAGACCTGGCCTAGCAGCTTACGTAAAAGACAAAGAAGCCCCCAGGGCTGGGGACAGTGAGCTTTAGCACTCAGCAGGGCAAGAAGTTGCCAGGAAAAGTGTGATCACTTGGGGGGCATTAAGGGACTCAGCCCAAGAGGAGCAGCACAGTAGGTCCCCACTCCAGCCTCCTATCTGGGCAGGGGCCCAGGGCAGAGCCGGGCCCAGGGCAGAGCCGGGCCCAGGGCAGAGCGAGGAAGCAGGGCAGATGCACGTCACTCTTCTGTCACGTATTCTGAGGTTGAAGAGCTGCATTGGGGACAGGAGTGAGCTTCCTTCTCTGTCAGTGGAGGGTCCTGCTCTACTCGCCCCTAGCACACTCAGTTCCACTCTGGGGGACCGGCAGCCAACCAGGCAAGGGCAGATTCAAGGCTGCCTCCGGCCCACCCTGTTTCCCTCTCCATGCCGCTTGGTGGGCTGGGCCCCAGCCTAGCCCCTGGCTTGGGCATGAGCAGGATCCAGGTCCTCCCAGGAGGAGTGCTGGCCACAAAGTAAACTGTGAGCCTCTGGGGACAGTGTTAAGTGCTTGGTTGTCAGAAGAACAGTTCAGGACGGCTGCCTCCTCTATGGTGGGGCCAGTGCTGTTAAGGGGAGAGGCTCAGAAATCACTGGAGGGCCAGCTGGGGCTCGTGGACAGACACTGACCACCAGCTGCAGACCTGGAGTCCTAGGGCACCCCCTCCTCCAGCAGGGGCTGACGGGAAGTCACGTCCTGGAAGGAGCCAGGGCTGGTCTGCTTCCTTATCGGAAACGTGGGTCTGGTGAGGGGGAGGGACATGGAGGTTCCTGCCCACTCTGTGACTTTTCTGGTCACATTTTTCTTGGCCTCGTAGGTCATCATGGCCCAAGGATCCCTTCCTGGATGGCACACCTCTGCTCACTTTGGGCCCTATCTGGGTCACCCCCTTTCTGTTTCTCCCTCAACCATTCTCACCTCCCTGCACACCTCAGACCAGGGTCCCCTATGCTTTTCTCCCTAGACCTATGCAACCCTCCTGCTCTGCCAGCACCTCCCCTCCTGCCTGCTCTCCAGGGACCACCTGTAGGTGCTTTCCTTCCTTGTCACTTGTCTGAGCACAGGCCAGGTCCAGAAGGGAATGGTAAAGTGACCAGAGCAGAGAAGGGGGCTGTCAAAGTGGGGCTCTGCGGGCCTCAGCTAACTCCAGCCCTGCATCCACGTGGCTCTGGGTGGAGACGCTCAGAGCCCCAGTGCTGTGGGATCTCCAGTGCACAGGTGCTAAAAGGACTTGCCAAATTGGTTCTCAGAAGGGCCTGACTTGTGGAGAGTCATGCCACACCTAAGCCTCACAACCAGGGTCACCGCAGCATCCTTCCCGGGGGGCCAGTCGCTCCACCCCTGTGGTTTCCCATGAACACTTGCCTTGGCCTTGCCCTGGAAGTTGAAAGTCAGCACATACTCCCCGGGCCGAGTCTCACTTTGGCGGATCACGAAGAGGCCATGGCTCCGGGGTCCACCTGCCAGCACCAGCTGAGCGGCCTTGACCCGTGACAGCGTCCCGTGGAACCAGGGGTACTCAGAGAGCTCCAGCTCTGGCTCAGCCTTGGTATCCGGCTCGGCTCCCTCCTCCCCTGGGGAGTGACGGTGTCAGGGTGACGGAGAGGGCAGGGCAAATCATAAATGACAGACGAGGGGCAACCTCTCTCTGATTTTGGTAAAATGCTGCTTGATTAATTTTAGAACTAGACAGAGAGCTGAGCCTCCATTAGTTACCAGTATAAGGTGAACCGAGACACAGAGGACTAGCCCAGGGTCACTCTGCAAGTCAGCGACAAACCTGGGAACAAATCAAGTCTCTTGTCCCCCCACAGTTCCAACCCTTTGTACCCCATTCCATGAACATCTTCTATCGAAACCAGGCCCAATGGGAAGGGCCAGGTGCCAACAAAAACCAGAACTGTGCAGACCAGCGGGAAGAACCAGCACTGCTCTGAGGCTCAGCAAGGGCTTTGCAGGGTACCCAGAGGTCCCCACGGCCAGGGCAGGGACCAGGAGAGGAGGGACAGGGAGAGCCGGCTGCCCCCTGGCACCTGCGTTATTGCCATCACTGCCGCTGCTGCCCGGAGACTCCAGGGTCTGCAGGAAGGTCTCCAGTGGGACGTGGAGTGGGGACTCTCCGACGGCATCTCGAGCTCGGCTGTGTGGGGCTGTCACCACGGCACCCACAGCTACTGGTGTGTCTTGGGGCCGGGGTAGGTCTGCTGCTGGGAGAGTAGCAGGTGGGAAACACGTTCCTTTTCTGTCATCCCCAGCTGCCATCCCTCCCACCCTGTCACCCATGACTCAGGCCAGCTCTGTCCCCTCCTACCATCTGCCAGGAGCTCACAGCTGCAGGAGGCCACGCGGCTGGCCAGGCAGCCTCCCCGGGCACAGGACAGCTCAGCGTCTTCCTCACTGTCACTGTGGAGTTGAGAAAGCACAGCTGCAGTGGCTGACAGTCATGTGACCAGCCTCACCCTCGGCGGGCTCTGTGGCTAGAGGCCACCAAATGGGTACAGTGCCCCCTGAGGCTGGGTTCCCCTTGCCCACTGCCCCCTAATGAAGGTGTGGTGGTGGGCGGGGCCTGGGCAGCTGCCTCCCACCCAGGGCCTTTGTCTCCTCATCTGTAAAGTGAGGTATCTGGGGCCCTCCCAGCTCTGAAATTCTGCGAAGGGAGGTTCACCCTCACAGGGCCAGGAAGGAGTTTGCAGAGCAGATGGTGGACAGGGTGGCAGGGGAGGGATTACAACCACTTTGGGGATCAGGGCCTGGGAGGCGCTCAGGACTTTAATTGTGCTTCCTTAAATGAAGCTGTTAATTAGAAAGCAGCAGCCCCTCCCCCTAGGGCCAGCTCACCCCATTAGCCAGAAGAGCCGCTGCCAAATGCTCAGCCCCGCCCCGTTGGCCAGCCTGCCCCTCCTACTCCTGGCCTTGGGATTTCTCCTAGATGGTGGAGCCGGCCTCCCTGCTGCTCTGCCTGGACATGGTTGGCCAGAACTGCCCTCTACTTATTATCAGCCATAGCTCCCTACTGCCCTGACCTAGTAGGTTCCTGGGCTCTCATGAAAATCTCCTGCATGGGACTGGGATTGTGGCTCACTGGTAGAGTGCTTGCCTCGCATGCATGGGGCACTGGGTTCGATCCTCAGCACCACATAAAAATAAATAAAGATATTGTGTCCATATTAAAAAAAAAAAAAGAAAAGAAAATCTCCTGCACCAGCTATCCTGGAGGATTTAACAGCCCCTACAAGTCCCAGGCTCTTGGTACACATGGATAACTTTTGCTGGGTTGTTCTTTTTACTTTTCTTCAGCCCTGTCTGCGTGGCTCAGGCCTCCTATTCAGTTAAGCCTCTGCTGAGGTGAGCACCTTCACCAGCACCTTTACCTGCAGACCTTCCCTGAACTGGGGCTGGGTTAGGGGCTTCTCCCCGGCCCTCTGGGCTCATCATGGCCCATTTCCTAGTAGTTGGAGGCTCCCCTGAGGTGAGGACAAGACTTCTCTCCAGATTCACAGGCCCTGGTCCTCTAGAACAGGCCTCACAGAGCCTGCAGGTGGTTAGGGAGGGGATCAGGGTCTGGAGATCCTGGCCAGCCCCAACCTGAATGGGACTAGGATGAGCAAAGCCCATTTCGGGAGCTCGGCTCCTACCCTGGAGGCTGCTTCCTGTGCAGTCAGGACCAAGGGGTCCCCATGCCCCACCCTAGGGCCACTTCAGCACTCACCCAGGGTCCACGCAGCCCTGGATGTCGGCCACCCAGGAGTGCTTCTGCAGGGAATCGATGGTCTCCAGGATGTACTCGGCTCCGTTCTCCACCTGGGGAAGAGGGTGTCAGGGGTCCAGGCCAGCCTCCCCCACCCTCGGCAGGGGGCTCTGGACCCCAGGATGAATGCTCATATGGCTCATGGGTGAGAGGAGCCGGGAGGACAGTGGGGCCGTCACCAGGCACCCCCAGCACACTGAGTCGAGGGGCTCCCCTGCTTTTATGCTTGAGACTTTAGCACTACGGCCACACTCCCCAGACAAGTCACCTCCAAAGGGCCCTTGCTAGACTAGGTCTTGTATGATCCTGTCCACATCTCATCCGATAAGCTTCCACGGCCCTGGTGGGGGTGATGTATTGCCCTCATCTTATTTAATCAGTTAATTTATTTTATTGCAGTGGTGGGGACTGAACCCAGCCCTCTCTACCACTGAGCCTTATCCTCAGTCTTTTTATTTTTTGAGACAGGGTCTCAACAGTCTGGCCTGAAACTTGTAATCCCCCTGTCTCTTAGCTCCTGAGTTGTTGGAATTGCTGCCGTGTGCCACCATGCCCAGCTTGTGCCCATTTTATAGATGAGATGACTGAGGTTCAGAGAGGCCAGATAACTTAAGGCACAAAGCAATCAGTGGTACTGCTGGGACCTTAACCCAAGTCTCTGGGGTTCCCAGGCCTCATGCTCTTGGCTTCTTGTCCTGTACCTCTATAAAATGCAGTATTGGGTTGGGAGGGTCCCCAGAGGCCCCCTTTAATCTCTCTCTGAACATATGGGGAAACTGAGTACCACCATGGAGCTGGTAGGCAAGTCCCTCTGCCTCAGGGCTTGTACAGGGGACACCTAGCAGATGGGAATACCAGGTGGGCAAGGGCTATGTCCTCAGCCCCCAGCCTGGGATGACTCAGGGTACAGGGTTGGCAGATGTTTGCCCAATGAATAAGTGAGTTTGTGACTAAACAAATAGGGGTGGGTAAGCACACAAGACCCACAGGGGCCTGGAGAAGAGGGTGGGGGCTTTGTGTGGCTTCGAGTGGGTGGAACCGGGCATCCCTGGGGACTCTGCCTCACAAACACTCTCTGATCCTTCCAGGAGGCACAGGGACCACAGTCCTGGCAGCCCAGAGCCATGTCCTCAGCTGACCAGCAGGCCACCCCGGTGATGTGGGGCCTGGGAAAAGGTTGGGCTGCCCCCAGACCCACTGGGGTGTCTCCTGCCCACCCGCAGTGCCTTTGTGCCCTTGGTGGGACCAGGCTGGTTCCCACACTCCAGTGCCCTGTGACAGGAACATTTGCATAACTGCTACAAGCTGGCCACCAGTTCCTGCCTGGGGGGTGCATGTGCCCTGGCTCCAGCAAGGAAGGGAGGGGAGGAAGTGAAACTCTGAGGAGCCTCACCCAGACAGGAGGAAATGGGCCCGGGCTCCAGATGGCCCCTGAGGCCCTACACAGAGATCAGCCCCAGATTCAGGTGCTAGGCAGGTGCGAGACATCTGTTGTAGGGGGTGCCTCCCCCATGCTGCCCTCAAGCTGTGCCATCCAGGAGGGAGGTGGTCTTGGGCAGCCCGAGGCTGTCTGGGACCGGGGTGGGGCCTCACCTTGAGCACAAACGTGTTGTCCTTCTCAGGCATCTCCAAGGGCATGGTGGTGCGGACCTCGAGGATGGCTGACAGGGGGATGCTGACCTTGGGCCTGGAGGCCTAGGAGGCGAGAGGAAAGGTCAGCGAGAGGGCTTCCCCAGGGCCTCCCGACACCCTCTTTACCCTTCCCAGCTCTCAGGGATCAGAGCAGCTCCCAGCTTGGACTACTCTGGCCACCCTGGCATAAACGTGTTCTGGTCCCCATTTCACAGATGGGGAAGCTGAGGGAGGCAGTGATGGTCCCCCTCCTGTGGTCATGCAGCCAGTCAGGGACTGAACTGAGACTGATGTCTGAGCCTCCGCCCTACAGGTCTTGAGGGATGAGCCCACCTGGGCTGTCCTCTACCTAGCACCTCCTCCAGATCTGAACTTTTCCCATTTTTGACCTTGATTCACAGTGAGAAATACACTTGACGTTGGGCCCAGCACAACATACCCACATAGGTAAAAGTATCTGAAACAAACGTCTCATTGGACAATGCCTGCCCTCTCTGTGTGATGGAATGTGATATTTTCTATTCTGTTCTAGCTCATTAAAAAAAGAAAAAAAGAAGCTCTGTTCAGTGGTGCACGCCTGTAATCCCAGCGGCTCAGGAGGCTGAGGCAGGAGGACTGTGAATTCAAAGCCAGCCTCAGCAATGGCAAGGCACTAAGCAACTCAGTGAGACTGTGTCTCCAAATAAAACACAAAATAGGGCTGGAGATGTGGCTCAGTGGTCAAGTACCCTTGAGTTCAATCCCAGGTACCTCCTTCAGCCTCCCACCAAAAAAAAAAAAAAAAAAAAAAAAAGAGAGAGAGAGAAAAAGAAAAAACAAAGAAGAGCTGGCCTCCTGCTTCCGATGAGGCTTCTCAAACAGCGCTCCTGACTCAGAACAGGGCTCTGGAACTGGGCAAGGCCCTGTTCCCAGGTGTGGGTAAGAGACTAGTGTTCCCAGTGCCACCCAGGGTGATCCAAGGTATGTTGGCAGGGTTCCCTGGGAGGGTCTAAGTGCCTGGCTCTGTGTGCTCTGTCCCAAAGCTCCTGGCCGTGGCCTTGGATCTGGGACTAGGGTTCCTGGTAGGGTTCAGGCTCTGGGACAGGGACTTTCTAGGAGGAAAGGGAAGGGCTACACATTTGGTGGGCAGGAGGATGGGAATTCCTGGCAGGCCTGGCCACTGTCCAGTGGCTGCAGGGCTGGGCTTGGAGCAGTGACCTAGGGGCTTGGCTGAGCAGGGTGTCAGGCCACCAGAGTAGCCAGTGGGGCTGGGGCTCCCCATGGTCATGGGGTGGGTAGAGCAGACTGAATTTGCAGAGCGGGTTCTTACTGGCTGGAGGCACTGTGGTCCCTTGGGCTGGCATCTGAGGCCAGCTATACTGAGACAGCTGTTCCTGCCACAATTTCTGTATCCCTTCTCCACTTGTCTTCAGCTCCCCCCGGCTCACGCCATCCCTCTATTGGGCAGCTCCAGTGTCTCTCCTGGGGCCCAGGATCTCACTCTTGAAGTTTGTATTCAGTCCTGCAAATACAGCTTTCCTGGTGGCTCCCCAAGGGCAGAGGCCAGCCCCACTGCTTTTTGGGTCCCTAAGTCTGGTCTGGAATAGGGCTGAGGGGACCTGGGGTTCCGGAGTTCCTGCTGGGATGAGAGGGCAGGAAGCCAGAGACCCGACTTGGGCTGGGACATCAAGGGCTGTGTGTGAAGGAGTCTAAAGACCCCAGGAAACAGGCCCTGCGCCTGTAGACCCCACACTCCTGACTGCTCCCAGGTGCAGCCAGGGCCATTCTTGGGAGATCCAGACCTGGGTGGGGACCCTGCAGTGGGGGTGTCAGCAAGGGTGCCCTGGGTGCTCCTTCACCCTGTGGCCAGACACATTTGGGAAACCCAACCTGAGACCTTGGCATGTTCTGGGGTTTGGACATGGTTTGCTCCCCAAGGGGACCTGTGCTGGAGGCTGGGTCCTCTGTGTGCCAGTATCAGGAGGCAGTGGAACCTTTAAGAGTTGGGGCCTGGTAGAAGGTGGGTCACTGGGGGCCCTGCCCTGGGCAGAGGTTAATGTGGTTCTCCAGGGCCCCTGGCGCTGTCTCAGGAGTGAGATTACTCCATGCACTTGGCCTTCCGGCACGCAGCCATTTCCCTTTTTCCATCTCTGCCGTGTTGTGAGCAGCCAAGAGCCTCCACGGAGCCCGGAAATGGGGAGCTTCCTAATCTTGGCCGTCTCAGCCTCCAAAATTGAGATGAAGAAATCTGTTTTCTTTATCTAATGTCTAGCTTCCAGTATTTCATTATAGCAACAGAAAATGCATGGTGGTATGATCCATGCTTCCCCTGGGAGCACTCCCAAATACCAAGAGAGGCTCCAATGAACATGTGAGGATGAGGAGGGCACTACAGGGTGGGGACATGCTGGCCTTCCTCAGAGGTTGGGGAAGGGCCCTGCTACCCCTTAGGAACCTGCCTTCTTCCAGTGGTAAAGCTGGCAGGCTCTGCAGGGACCAATGCAGAGGGCACCAGCTGCTGTGTCCCCTCCCCCAGGGGAGCAGACACAGCTATTTACAGACAGACAGCTGTGACTGCCACTCAGTAAAGGGGGTAAAGCCTTGGGCCTCTGTCCCTGCCCTCTGGGTGACCCCGGGTGAGCTCCACCTCTCATGGGGCCTTAGTCTCCCTGTCTGCCAAGGAGAGGAGTTGGGCTTATTGGCTATTATTTCTCTCAGGGACCCAAGGATGGGGACCTGGGCAGGCAAAGAGTCCTTGTGAAACCTGGGGGTTCTGGGACTTGGGGAGAAATCTCTTCAGAGTGTGTCTCTGGGAAGTCACCTCTCTAGAGCCCTGTGGCTCACAGGTACCTGGCCTCGGGGAGTCCACACACCTGCACTTCTAGGAGGGGTGTTCTGAGTTCCCAATAGACTGAGAGCCAAGAGGCTCAGGCAGGCCCTGGAGGGCCAGAGGCCTGGGTGGCTCCTGGGGGTGTGGTCAGCTGCTGTACCTACTCACCTGTGGGCAAGGGGCTTCATTCCCACCCCTTTCATTCCAGAACACCAGGGCGATGGGTATAATTAGCTCATCTCTGCCACCCACTTGGGGTAGGCACACCCTTTTTCTGAGTAGAGTAAGTTTGTGTTTTCTTCTGTGACCTGGGGACCAGGTGCCCACCTGGCTGGGGTACTGGGAAGAGCACAGCTTGTATGTGCACACGGCCACCTGGCTGAGGACCAGGCACATGTAGGATCTCAGAAAATGGGTAGTAGTGGGACAATTGTTCCCGCTTTACTAACAAGGCAGGCTTGCCACTTGAAGGTCTAAGCTATCCTCAGTGTCCAGGAAGGGCAGGGGCCCGTGCACTCAGATAGTGAGCAGAGATGCTGGTGACCGCCAGCAAGAAGCCTTGCCTTCCCTTTGGGCAGAGCTGGGCTGGAGCCAGGCAGCCCAGAAGCAGGTGTCCTGGGGCCCCTCTCTGTGCTCTGTCACTGCCTGCCCCTCATCCAGCAGGCTTCCTCTCTGGCCAGTGCCTGCCCAGGTGCCCAGAGGAGGAGGAAAGGAGGACAGGTGGCCAGCTGGGCTCCTTAACACCAAGGTGCTGTTTCCCGTTCCTGTTTTACAGAGGAAGGGGCGGGGGTTATCCAGGAGGCAGTGCTGGGCCAGCATCCCCGGTCAGCCACCAAAGACTCCATCCTATCAATCTGACCAGGCGATTGGGTCCCTCAAACCAGACACCAGCTACTGTCTGAGCTGCTGCCATTTGCGTCCTCCATCCTCCCAGAAGCTCACCTTGGGCGGCACGAAGAACTCCAGGCGGAAGCGCTCCCCAGCCACTGCCCTGCGCAGGAGCAGGCGGCATTTCTGCCACTGCCCGGCGCCCCCAGGGCCCGTGGCCGCATCGTCCGCCACCATGAAGCGCAGCGCACCCTCGCGCTGGATGTCCACCAACTCCACCTTGGCCGCCAGAGTCCGCGACAGCCGCAGGCGCCGGGTCCACTTGTCACGTGGCTCGGCAGGGGGCTCAGCCGCCCGCGGGGTGGCACCAGCGTCGGGCTCTGGCGAGGCGCGCCGGTGCCACATGTCGCGCACACCGTCCACCACGCACAGGCTCATGTTGCGCAGGGAGAAGCCCTTGCGGACCCGGGCCTTGGCCGCTACGTGCGCCGACACGTCCTCGGAGCTCCGTGAGTGGCCGTAGGCCACGGCCTTGGGCGCCAAGGTCCCCACGGGCTCCGGCTCCATGGCGTCGGTGTGCTCAGCGGTCCCCAGCGACGCCGGCCCCGCCACCAGCACGCGCCGCACCTCCTCGCTGAAGACGTCCAGGAAGTTGGCGGTGAAGTGGCGGGAAAAGGAGGTCCCAGCGTCGGGTGTGTCGTAGGCCGGGTTGTCCCGCAAAAAGCGGCAAAACTTGTGCGCGAAGTCCACGGCGGCCACTTGCGCGTGCAGCTCGCAGAACTGCCGCCAGTCCGGGACAGGGACCGGGGTAGCGGCGGCTGCAGCGGCGGCGACGCCGGGGTCGGCACCGTTCATGGCTCCCGTCCCATCGCGGTACCCTGCAGCTGTGGGGAGGAGAGCACCGGTGACCTTCCGACCTCTGGCTGGTGTGCCCATCTGTCACCTCCTTTGGGCGGCCACGCTCCCCAAGGCTGCACATGCGCGTGCATCCATGCCAGTGCCACGTGTGCGGCGTGCACCTGCTAGAGCAGCGGAGAAGCATGAAGAGGAAGAAAAATGAGGGCACATGGTGACCCCAGAAAGGGAGCCCCACATTCCTATCTTCCCAAACAGCAATCTCAGGGAACCCCGGGGTCATTCCTGTGGCCTGCAGAGGAGGCTGGGGTGACAGATATCTTTAAGTGGAGTCCCTGTAAGTCTTCAGTGACCTCACTTTCCTCAGTAACCTCTTCTAAGGTCACCAAAGCCTGGTGGGCAGGAAGAGGTCACATGCAATCCCATTGGGTCTACCTCTGAAATGGGCAGAGAGCCCCGCCCACCCTCAGCCACTCCTCCCCAGGCCTCTTGAGTCCTTCTCAGGCCAGGCATGGTGGCCTCTAATTTCAGTGACTTGGGAGGCCACGGCAGAAGACTGCAAGTTTGAGATCAGCCTCAGCCACTTAGCAAGACCCTGTCTCAAAATAAAAAATAAAAAGGGCTGGGTTTGTGGCTCAGTGGTAGGGCGGCCCTGGGTTCAATCTCTGGTTGGGGGGTGGGGGTCCTTCCCTGGCCTGCAGCATGCCACATGCCTTCGCTTGTCCCAGCAAGCCTGACCTCACCTACTACAGTCTGCTCCTCACCCAGAAGGCCAGTCACTATTTCTAAAACACAGGACACATCCAGTCCCTCTGTCCTCAAAATCCCACAAAGGCTCAGTGCAAAAGTCAAAGTCCTACCCCCAGCTCCCCATGCCTGGCAGCATCTACCTGCGTTTCCCTTTCTAGGCCTGCCTCCTTGCCATTCCGGAGGCATGCCAGCTGGGCGCCCACCTTAGGGCCTTTGCATGCACCTGCACTGTTCTCTCCCTCACGTCCTTTGGGGGTTTTGCTCAAGTACCATTCTGTCCTATCGCCTTGCCTGGCCACTCTGTTGAGAAGCATAAATGCTCGCACTCTCCAGTGCAGGTGCTCCCGGCGCCCTTTGCCTGTATCAAGTCTCCACGGTGCGCATCGCCACCTGCCATAGCATGTATTTGCTTGCCTGGCTGTGTGTCCTCTGCCCTCTTCCTCCGGAAAGGCGGGTTCCACAAGGCAGGAACAGTGACAGTTGCGCAAGCCTAAGTGTAGCTGTCCCCAGTACTGGGCATATGGCAGTCAACACTGACAGGATGAATGAACAAATGAATGTGTTCAGCACACATGTGGTGTGACAGCTGTCACCACTGAAGCCCTCATACGGGGCCTGAGGACTTGTCAGTGACAGGACAGTTCTAGGATTCTTACCCAGGCCTTCATGAGTCTGAGGCTCCGGGTCACCTCCCATGTGCATGGAGTCTGGGCCTTTTTTCTTTTGTGTGTGTGCCAGCATCGAAGGCCCTGCCTCCTCAGGCTTCTTCCCCTCACAGAGGCCTGCACGCTCTTCCCTCCAGAACTCCCGGCCAAGCCCAGCCTTCTGGCGGAATCCCTAACCCGGGAATCCCAGTGGCCACCTCTCCCCGCTTCCTTCTTACTGCCTGGCAATGCCATCCTTCGCCATGGCTAAACTACGCAGTTCATGTCCAGCCAGTCACTTGGGGGACTTGCCCCTGGGGGACAGGCCCAGGTGTACACCCCCACACCCCTCCAGGCCAGGGTGAAAATCACCAAAGGAAAATAAGTGAGGAGCTGAGGCTCTGCCCTGGGGACCTTCGGTGTGAGGGACCAGCCCAGTGCTGGGAAGAAGGGACTGTCCTCCTAAGGGCCTGACAAGGAGGGCCATGCCCTCACCTGCCCTCCCAGGATCCCCGCAGGATCCTCCCAGGATCGCTGGGCACGCCCCTCCCTTGCAGCTCTGGGGAACACCATCTCAGGCCTCCTGTGGGATCCAAGCCTTGTAATTAAATGCCAGGTAAGAACAGCTGCCCTACTTCCAGACACCATCTGCGGGGCCCGTGTGTGAGGGCACCGTGGGAATTCCCTCTCCTCGGGGCAGCCTGGCCTTCAGTCTGCAGGCAAGCCACAGGACCCACTCAGGGAGGAAATACGGAGGACAGACTTCCAAACAGGCAGGGAGACTCTTGCCCAGTACTGGGGCGAGGGAGGCAGGGAGTTAGGAAGGTTGGGTTTCCCATCTTAGCCTAACAGCGGTTGTGGCAGGACTTACCAGGGCTTTGAGAGTTGGGGGTGGGGGTTCCAAATCCCTGGTAGTGGGGGTCAGTGCTCCTCCTTTCATCACTGGATAACTTCTACTCACCCTTCTAGAACGAGTCTAGGGGCTGCTTCCTCCAGGAAGCCTCCCCTGCCTCCCCCGCCCAGGCTGGCACCAGTGTCTCCTCTGAGTTCCACAGCCCCCTCCTGTGTGTCCCTCCAGCAGGTCCTGGTCGCAGGATGCTCCCACTGGCTGTCTCCCCACCTGGCAGAAGCACTCCTTCAGGGCCAAAGGCAAGCCTGAGTCACACCCCAGACTCCTGGCTCCTGTTCCGTCCCCTGGGGGTGCAGGCAAGAATACACCTGCCAGCATGGCCTCTGGGGAAAGTGGAGAGCCCAGATCCTCAGGGGCACTGCCTGGGGGTGGGCCACAGCTAAACCCACAAGGCCCTGTCCCCGGGCTCCAAGCCCATCCACATATCCAGCAGGCCAGTGCCCCCACAGTGGCCATCTCCCCTCCCTCCCGCTCCCCCTGGAACCACCACAGAGGTCAGAATAGGGAACACGGCGGGCAGCCCAGAGGTCATCCATTTCCCAGTCCCTCCCACGCTTCCTGCCAGCTGGGAAAAGCTTCTGCAGGGAGAAGGGATGGAGTCAAGGGACAGGGCCCTGGGCAGGCTCTCACAGATGGGTGCAGCTAGCTCTCATGGGAGGTGGGGGTGGACCTTGAAGAGGACTCTACCAAGACTCTGCCAGGGGAGGTCATGTCTGACGCAGGGACTGACGGGCAGGCACTGGGGGCTGTCCTGACCACCCCTCCTCAACACTGCTGGCTGGCCAGGAGCCTATGAGCCCAGCCGTCCTGTGTCCCTGGAGGCTATGCAGGAGAAGCAAGGGTCAAGTGGTCAGAGGTAAAAGTGCTCCAGCAGAAGGGTCAGCAAGCAGCAGCACACCCAGTTACACATGAGGAAACTGAGGCCCAGGCATGGAAGAGACAGATGGGAGGCTGCGGACCACAGGGAAGAGGATCTGGCTATGGCCAGGGCAAAGGTGTGCTGTCCCCAACTGCCCTTGGCGCCAGAGTTGGGGAGGATACCAAGCAGCTGACCTGGGTTCAAAGCCTGACCCTGCTGCTCCCTGAGAAACGATGACCACACCCCTAATCTCAGAGGTTGCTTTCCTCAAATGCAAATGAGGGGACCCCCTTCCCTGGGAGGGCAGCATGAGGCGCCGACTCTGCAGTGATCTGATCAAGTGCAGGCTTGGGCAGGACAGGGTGGGCTCCCCTGACCTCTGGGTAGGGCCAGAAAGTGCTTCCATCCCGCTCAGGGGACCAGCCTGTGTGACTTTCAAACAATCACTGTGCAGGTGACTGTGGGTTCAGGTGTGGGGAAAGGAGGGTGCAAGGGGGAGAACTCAGAGGCACCAAGAGCAGGATGGACTGTCACCCTTGTTCCCACTGTCTGGGCTGGCCTGGAAGGTTTGTGCATTGAATTCCTTGGGGCCCGCCTGTGTCTTCCTGCCCATCCACCTTCCTCCAGCTACCTGAATTCTTCCAGCCTTTGGACTATGCAGATTCTCTCTCCTTCCAGGAAGCCACCCCTGCACGGGCTCCCCCCCAAGCTTCCATCAACCCCATGGCCCTCAGCCCTCCGGTTTCTGTGGTCAGGTCCCAGCCTTCCTCCTGTAGTCCCCAGGGAGCCAGAAAAGGCCTGCTGAACCAGTGCTGGGAGATCTGGCTCTCTCTGGGACAGGCCCAGTGTCTCCCTGGGCCTCCACTTCCCCGCTGGCAAACAGGGTGCAGCAGTGGCAGGGGTTCCTGATTCTGATGCACAGGACATGGCCCTTGGACACTGAAGACTGGGGTCCAGCAGTCACTGCACTGCGGCCAGGAGCCAGCTGGGGTTCCCTCCCACCTTCAGCTTCCTCTCTGAGGGCTGGAATTGGAGACAAAGGAAGCCGTCCTGCGTCCTGCTCCAGGGATCGGGTGCTGGCCCTCAGGGCGCATGGGCGACAGACCACCCTCCCCAGTCCATAGCCCCCAGTTTTTCCTAGGCTTGGCTGGGCTGTCTGGCTTCTTCTCCCAGAAAAACAGTTTTGTTTGTTTGTTTGTTTTTTGTTTCTGTTGTACTTGTTCCCATCTTGGTGGGATGGGGCTTCAGAGGGGCGGGGTGGGGGAAACCTGATCCGGTCCCTGCTCTCCGCCTTTCCAAGGCCTCTCCTAATCCCACGGCTAGGAACCCAGAGCAAGACCCCTGGCCCCAAGCCGGGCTCGATCCGCACAGGCTCCGCCGAGGGGAGGGGGCGGCGGCTTTCCGCAGGTAAAAATAGCGCGGGCGCCTAGAAAAGGGGGAAAAGAAAAAGCCGGTCTCCAGCGCCCGCCAGCGCGCAGACCCCAGTGCCGGGTCCTTCCTTAAAATATTGACGAGCCAGCCAGGCCGCCCCCGCTAATGGGCCAGCGACCAATCGATCCACGCAGTGGGTGGTGGCCTGAGGGCGGAGAGAGGCAGGAGCCCCGCCTGCAGCCCGCAGGGGCTCGGGTTTCTGGGCGCCCCCGGAGTGCAGCGGCCTCCGCAGGTTACTGCGCCCGGAGGAGAGGAAGGACGTCCACTGCCTGGCGGCACCCTGCGAGGCCCCGCTGCCTGGCAGGACGCGAGCAACGTGCTCACCCCAAGATCCGTCCTTCCGCACCCTCACTCTGCTCCATCCCTGGAGGAGCATCCAGACGACCTAGTGTGTGCCGGGGAAGGTGGTCACAACTAAGGGTCTTCTGTTCTAGGCCGGTGGCGCCACCCTCCAATGAACCATTTACTCTTGGGAAACAGGCCTCCTCTGGAGGCCCCAACACACCAAGAGAAGGCAAAGCCCCACTCTGTCCTCCACCATCCTTTAGGAAGCTGGTCCCAGCCAAGCCTACCTGTCTTTCCTTAGCGCTGGCCTGGTCTGACCCACTGGTCAGCACTTGACAATAAGGCTGCTATTCCTGTAGCTGCCCTCGGGCCTCTGCCAGACAGTTCCTTCCAGCAGCACCCCAGCTCTCTCTCTGGTTACCCCTGCCCATGCAAAACGCAGACCAGGGTCCCTCCAGCCTGGAGTCCCTCCAGCTGGTCCTTCCACCAGCTTTAGGGCACTTGGAGGCTGGTTCTTGAGGCCGACCCATCCCTCACCTTCCCAGAAACTGTCCCCACAGGCAGGCTGTGACCAGGGCCTCCTGCCAGAGGGAGAAAACAACTGGAATTCCCCAATACTTCCCACCCAGAATAGGTGCTACCCCATGTCCCTGGCAGAGGGCAGAGGTGGGCATGATTTCTCCTTTCAACACTCTTGAACCTGCTGGGACTTCGACGCAGAGTGGACGCGGGCCATTCTGACTGGTGTCAGGGACAGGTGTGGACTGAGAGTCCTTGGGACCCTGCCTCTGTATGAGTGAGTGGCAGGGGGCCCTGGGTGGTCTTGTCTTTCCCAAGCATCAGATTCCATAGTTGAACTCGACACATGGGATGGAGTTTCCTGTTCCATGACCTGCTTGGAGGAGCATCTTGGGGAGGTAGCTTTTAGAACAGTCCAGACCACCATGCTTCTCACGCAACCCATCTCCTGCCACAGTGTGTGTGTGTGCAGGGGGAGCCCTTCTGCAGAGCGCCCTTGCTTTTACTGACACTCCCGGCCTTGACAAGCCCTGCTGGCTCTAGAGCCTGCAGACCTCAGTCTCAGGGAGGGGGGCATGGCTGCAGTAGACAGTAGCTCCCCATCACAGGGGACCCCACTGCCTGGGCATTTCCCTGTCAACATCTATACATTTGACCCACTGGGACGGTGGAGTGTTAAGAGCCCTGAGATCTAGAGCCAGACCTTTTCAGTTTGAACCCCAGCCCCCCTGCTTCCTAGCTGTGTGGTCCCATGGCCTCCGTTTCCCTGTCTTTTAAGATGAAGAGTCAGAGCAGCACCAGCTTCACAGCGCTGCCATGAGGACTGAGTAAGTAATTTGTTTACAAGTCAAATATCCTGTATTCCACCTCTTCCACCATTCTGGGCAGAAGCTGCGGAGGTTTCTTCCTGGGCCTCTCCATTTCCTACTGCCCCTTCTCCCCACAAATACAGGCTCCATAGTGTGGCCAAGGTCAGCTTTTAGGAACCCACTTCTGAGCCAGGCATGGTGGTGCATGCCTGTAATCCCAGAAACTCAGGAGGCTGAGGCAGGAGGCTCATAAGTTTAAGGCCAGCCTGGGCATCTTAGTGAGACTCTATCCCAAAATGAAAAATAAAAAGGGCTGAGGATGAGGCTCAGTGGTAGAGCACCTGTGGGTGCAATCCCTAGTACCAAAAAGAAAAAGGAAAAACAAAAGAAAAACAAGATCCCATGTCTAAGGGGGCCATGCCCCTGTTTAAAATCTGACTCCACTCACATCTTCCCTATATGAAGGAGGATTGTCCCTTTGTGCAGATGAAGAAATGGGGTTGACAGGGAAACAGGGAAGCAACTAGCCCCTCATTCACTGGATTTTTGCTGGGCTCCCACTGTGAGCCAAGTACTGTGGAAGCGGGCCCAGGGTTACAGAACCAGCAGGAGGGGCATTTGGAGCCAAGTTCCAGACTTGTCCCTTCCTGGAGCACATACTACACCCAGCAGGGACTGTTCCTAGGGAAGCTGAAGGCACAGTAGCGGGACCAGGTCCCTGCACCGGGGGAAAGGAGGGAGAACTCTGAGGCTGAGGGGCAAGAAAATCCATAGCTGGGACATGATCAGGGTCAGATAAGTAGAAATGGGGGTCAGGACAAGAAGAGGAGCTGGGGCCTGGGGTCCCAAGAGGTAGCACCCAGTGCTGGACAGTTCAGGAGGACCCAGTGCTGGACAGTTCCCCAATAGGCTCTGAAGGTGGAGAGCAGGCTGGGCTGGCTCCAGCGGCACTGGCCCTACTCTCTCCCACTCCACCCTGCCTTCCTTGGGTTGCAGGGCAGAGAGGACCTTCTCCAGCTTTGGTTTGAACCTTTTAACCTCTCCATCTCTCCCAGTGTTATGGACCTCACTTGGGCCCCAGCCCAGTCCCCAGTTCTGCAGGATGCTCCTCAGTGCTTGCCACTCGGCGCACCAGCGTGCCTTCTGACGTTTTCATGACCCACGTACCTGTGACTCCTGACTGCGACCTCCATGGCTCCCTCAGTCCTGAGCAGCCTAGAACTCCGGGCACTTCAGCTGCTGATTAGGGTCCTCCAGGCCCTTCTCTGAGCTCCTCAGCTCCCAGCCTGGCTGGTCTCCAGGAACCTCAAGCTCACGGCATCCCAGTTCTACTTGCTCTGTCCCTCCAGCCCCGCCTGTCCTCTGCTCCAGTCCAGCACCCAGCCTGGTGTCCCTCCCACTCCCATTGCACATGGCTGGTGGCCTGTTTCCTCCCACAGTCCGTGGGCCCCCAGGTGCTGACACACTTGCCCCTGTGTGGCCCTGTCCTAGAGGGCTGGAAGGATCTGGGGAATGGAACCCAATCCTGCTTCACCCAGAGGAGCTGGATGACTTGCACAGAATGGTCTGTCTCTCGCTGCCCAAATAGGTGTGGCCTGTGACCTCACGTTAAGGTCACACCTGCTATCCCCTGGGACAGAGCACAGCCATAAAAATGACCCAGTCAAGGGACGGGGGAGAAACCTCCTCAGGCCCAGGACTTCTGGCCACCGCCGTGGGCCCATAGGGGCAGTGAGGATTGTCAGGAGGGAATCAAGTCCAGATCAGACCCTGTGGGGACTACAGCCAGCAGGTCTGCAGCTCCTAACCCCCACACCCTCCGGTGCAGGCTGCATAGACCGTGTAGGAAGTTACTTGTCAGAGAAAAGTGGAGGGGAGGCCTGGTCTGCGAGCTGAAGGACTTCAGGCAAGTTCTACCTCCCTTCAATTTGTTCCCTCTTCTGTAAGAAGAGGGGGATTTCAGGCAAGTTCCACCTCCCTTCAATTTGTTCCCTCCTCTGTAAGAAGAGGGTGATAACAGTACCAAACCCACGGGGTTGTTGTGAGTTACACGAGAAACAGCACCAATGCCCTTATCCTGACACCAGTCAGCTCGAAACCAGAAGCTCAGCCCGGAAGGCCCAGGATCCACCTGGGTGGACACCCTGTCTGACACCCTCAAGGGAACCAATCCCACAGTGTGAGTTCTAGAGTCCTCGGAGGCCTGCACTAAGTAGGAAAGAGGGGTTTGGAAACTGTGGATTTTTCACCGTGAGGGTAGGAAGAGCACGTGCACTAGTCCTCGATTAACTGGACCCACTGGACCAGGAGGGCAGCAGTAGCAGCTCTTGCCCGTGGTCACTCACACCCCAGGATGGTGGTTCTGGGAGGTCAGGGGCGAGACCTCTAGGGAAAAGAGTAGAAGGAAGGACCAGGTGGAAAAGTCTGCCTAAGTCCCCCTAAACCCTGACCCAAGCTCACCTGGCGGGATTGCTGCCGGACCTCATTCAAAGCCCCTTGGGGCTGGAAAGTTCTATGTCAATCCCGGAAGCAGTGGCTTCTGGATGGGGCAGGGAGGCAGGAGGGGCAGGCCAGGAGGGCTTCAGATCACCCCTGCAGCAGCAGAAGCCATTCCATAGGCCCCCCGCCCTCCCAGAGGTGCAGGCTGTTGTGCTGGAGGAGGGCAACTCTTGTCTGTCACCCTCAGGAGGCGAGAGGAACCACCCTCATTTTGCAGGGTAGATAATGTTGGCTTAAAGGACAGAGGTAGAGGTACGGTCCAACCCAGGCTCAACCCAGGTCTGATGCTCTCCCTAGTACGGACTCAGTGCGGACGTGTGAACGTAGATTCGGGCTTATTCATGTTCACGGTCACTCCTGAGGCTGTCCAGTCTGCCCTGCGTGGCTCCTTAGAGGCCCAGGTTACTGCGGGCTCCTCTCCCTGAAGACCTTACTTTGGGGGCTGCTGAGGGCGGGGTGGGTCCCTGTCTCTGTCTGGCCTTGGCAGCTGCTCTGCGATTCTGGTTTGCGCTGCCCGCAGGTTCCTCAATGGCCGAGGCCGAAGGGCCTGAATGGAGGGCACGAACCCACCCCTTCTTAAAGGCGCCGGACTCCGGGGCAACGACGGCAATCCTCCCCACTAACGGGGGCTGTCTGGGAGCTCTAGGGTGGGCGGGTCTGGAATGGTGGCCGTGGGAAAGAGGGCCTGGGCCGGATGGAGGGCGTGCCAGCCTGGGACTGTGGCCTAGATGGGATCCCTCCCCACTCCAGCTCGTGGCCCTCGTACTCCTTCTGGGCTGACCCACCCCTTCCTCCCTCCCGGGAAAGAGACCTGAGTGTCCCCTCCCCACTTCCAGGGACCCCGCCTCCAGGAGACCAGCTGCGCTCACTCCACCGCCCGGTCCGGGTCAGAGGAGGGGGCGAGGGCGCAGCTGCTCGGGAGGCGGTTCGACCCCTCTCACCGCTCCCCGGCCGGCCCCGGGTGGGGGTCTGGGAGCCGATCCCGGCGGGGGCGCCTCGCTCCCTGGCGCGTCCTCCTCCCTCCCACCCGCGCACACAAAGACGACACGCTCGGACCAGGGCGCGTGCGGCCGCGCTTCCCCGGGCAGCGGTGCGCACACACACGCACGCCCCCAGGGGCTGCCGAGGGCCGGGGGCGAGGGACCAGGGGACCGGGAACGGAGGACAAGCAGGCCTTACCTACAGGCGTGCAGCTGGGGCCGCGCGGGCCGGGGCGCCGGCGGAGCTCTGCCCCGACTGCGGCCGGGCTCCCGGGGCCCGGCGGCTCATGGTCCTCGGCGGGCTTGGCTCCTCCGGGCGGGAGCGGCGGCGGTGGAGGCGGCGGCAGGTCCTCCCTCCTGGGTCACAGCCTCGAAGGCTCGTGCGCTCCTCGCGGTGCCGGCGCGGCCCCCGCGCAGCTCCCGGGGCTGCCGAGCCCCGCGCGCTCCGAGCTCAGCCCCGCGCGGCGCGCGCCCCGCCCGCTCCCCGCCGTGCCCCCCGCCCCCGCGGCGCGCGCCTCCGGGCCCCGCCCCCGCCGCGAGCCCCGCCCCGCCCGCCTCGCGCCGCGCAGGCCCCGCCCCCGCCGCGCCCCCACCCCTCAGCCAGGCGGTGGCTGCGGCGGCGACCCGCTCTCGGTTGCCCTGGACTGCGACCGAGCCGAGATCGCCCGGCCCAGCGGCCGGAGGGGTTGGGAACTGGTCGGGATCCGCCCCATTTGGGGCAGGGGTCGCAATGTCGCGGAGCCGGGCTCAGGCCGGGCGCCAGGATCCATGCCGCGCGGAGGCGTCTCCCGGAGCCCGGCGTGCTGGCTCGGCTGTGGGTCCGGAAGGGTGCCCAGGGTGGTAGGGGGTTCCGGGCGTGGACACTTTCGAAGCGCCCAGGAGTGACTGGAGCCAGGCAGGGATCGACGCTGTGTCTGGACCCTGACCGCGGGGACAATGGGGAGCCTCGAGGAGGCCCAGATGTCGCAACGAAGGAAGTCTGTGTCTGGTTCTTGTAAATTCTGAGGGCGAGCACCACGCCCCCTCTCTCCAGTCCTCTGGGAGAGGGACGACATCCTGAACTTGGTCCCCACCTCCCAATTTCACAGGCTTGGGGAGACCAACGCCACTCTAAGAGATGTTGGAGGTCACACAGGCTCATGGGATACCACCACCTTGGCTTTCTCACTCCTACCGGGATTCGGAACTCAGGCCGAGGTTAGCTCAGAGAAGAGCCGCGCTAGAACAGAATCCTGCTGGTCCTCGCAGGCACTGTGGTCTGGTCTCTGGAGCTCTGGGACCTCCAGCAATCTGCTCTGAAGGGGAGCTGGACTCCAGCAGACCCGGAAGAGATCCGAAGGGAAGGGGATATCATGTGAGCAGAGCTGTGTAAGAGGATGCTCAGACATGAGACCCATGGGTGCTCCTGGGGTGGGGCAATCCTTTCTGGGCACCTCCCCTCCTTGCCCTCTCACTTCCCTGCTCCAGCCGCCAGAGGTGTTGGGTCAGCTGCCTGCCCCAGCCTCCAGCAGCTCTGTGGCCTGCCATGGTGACTGCTGATGGGGAGTGCTCCATTTGTTGTCCTCCCCCACCCACGGTGGACTCTGACCTTTGTAGGAGCCCTTCCACCCCTCCGGGGTTTTAATGTGCATCTTGTGGATGGAAAGGGTAGGGCCCTGGAGGAGCAGTGGGCTGGCGAAGGTGGAGGCTGGCTCCACAGGGGCACTGAAGCCAGCCAGGCCCCTTCCATGTACCCACACATGTACCAGCTGCCCTCTCAGCAGGACCTGGCCAGCGAACACATAATGAAATAGGCAGTAGTCCAGCCATCGATAGGAGGTGCCCACAGGCTGGACACTGGCTAGGAACCAGGACACCTATGAATGAGGCCAGGAAATAGGGGGGCAGAGTGGCCGCCAGCAGAATGGGATTGTCGGAGGCTCTACCCCTGGGCAGCCTGGCCCACAGTGGACTGACCTGGACACAAGTTGTGCCCTGAGCTTGCTGGTGGAGTGTCAGCAGCCAGAGAGGGTCCTGGGGTTTGAGGGGCAGGGCAGGACCCTGACCCCTTGGGAGGAGGCAGTGAGGAGAGGCCAGAGGCCTGGTGACTCTGAGTGACCTACCTACAAGGAGGAGCTGGTGGGAGGCGTGACAGTGGCTGGGAGGGGAAGAGGGGGTGAAGGGCCAAGAACAGTTTCAGGGGGACAGAGTGAGGGTCAGAGAGGACAGGTCCGTCTTGCATCTCTGAATACAGGAGGCTCTGGGGCCTTGGATGAAGTTCTGAGGGAGGAGATGGTGGTTCCTGGTAGTAGGAACCCAGAGAGGGGCCCTGCGTGCACAAGCTCTGCCTTCAGGAAGAAGCCCGAGGCACATATGGTGCAGGGGACTCTGGTCTGGTGGACTGCAGGGCAGGAGCCAGGTCTGGAGCCAGCCTAGTGGGTAAGGCCAGCCACCACAGACCAAAATGAGACGTTGTATGTGAGTGGGCTGGGCTGGGGGGGAGGTGGCACACAACCGCTGGCTCCAGGGAGTCCCCATGCAAGACTGGCATTTAAAGCTCTGGTGGCTGTGAGTTCTGGCGCACCTGGTGAGCAGGGACCCAAGGGAGAGGAGCCCTGCCCTAGACCTGGCTCTGGGGCATACAGAAAGGGAAGCAGGGATTCCCCAGGAACTGATGTAGACCCGCCAAAGCACATCAGGCCCCAGCCCCAGCCTGACAGCTGGCTGCGAAGAAAGGAATGGTTTCCCCTTTTTGATGGGGTTGTAAGTGTGCCCAAGAAAGCCCAGATGCCGTGGGTTTGGGTTTCAGCAAAACTCTGAATGCATTCGGAATTCTCGGGGACAGGAACAGAGAGACTTCCTGTATGGCAGGGCCGTGTCCCATATCAGACCAGCCCTGATCCTAGGGGTGGTGCTGCAGGCACCTACGCCTGAACCCCAGTGTCCCAGAGCTCAGGAATCATGGAGCGTGGGCACCAGTGTGGCTGCAACTATGGTTTATTCAAGCATGCGAGGCCAAGCACGAAGCGCAAACCTAACCTAGGGAGGTCTTCCAGGGGCCCCGGGAGGTGGCCATGCTGCGATGGCCCACAGCCAGGTCTGTGTGGCTGAGGAGCCTGGGGACCTGGGATCTTGTTGGAGATATTTCCTCATTTAGAAACCAGAATATCTTGCTAAAGAAAAAAGCAGAAATCACTTGTGTCTGGGGGCAGGGAGGGGGTGGTAGAAACTGTCCCACACTCTGGGCTCCTCTCGGGGACAGGGGTAGGGCAGTGAGTAAACTAGTTCTTGTCTGATCTTGTCTTGTCTTGCAGGGTGGGGGTGGGGATCAGTGACAGAGGCAGGCCAGGGGGCGGACTCAAGGCCCACTGCCCTGGCGGGAATGACCTTACATCTCTTCGGGGTGTGGGGGACACTGGGGAGCAACAGGGATGTCAGAGCCCAGGTGTAGACAGGCCCAAGGAGTCCACACTGGTTTAACCATTGCCAATATCAGGTGAGTGTCACAGCCAGCGCTCTCTGCCACCAGTGGTAGAGGCAAGGCTGGCTGTGGAGTCCAGGCCAGGCCAGTGGAGCATTTGGTTGGCCTGGCCAGGGGGCTGTCTGGACCCAGGGGGGCCTGATGTGGCTCTGACATTCTTTCAAGGGGCCCGAGGAGGCCTAGGACCTTGGGCAGTTGTTGGGCCAAGGACAAGGACAGTTTCCACGTTGGGGGTGGGTGTCTGGGGAAGCCTAAGTCATCAGAAGCAACTGATCAAGCAGGGGATGCAGGCATCACTGTTGCAGGGGGGACCCTGGTGTCACTGCCAGAGATCACCAGCTGCCGCTCCGTTGTCCTCGTGGAACTTGTGCAGGTGATCAGCGAACCTGGGGCACAGAAACCATTTCTGAGGCTGAGTGTGCAAAGGAGGGGGGGGGGGCGCACATCCCATGTGGCAGGTGGCCTCTGGCGAAGTGGCGTGGTGGAGGGCTGGGGGAGGACAGGAGGGGGCTGTGGTGGACAGCGGAGGGGCCGGCATCATGAGGGAGGAGCTCGGTGGACAGGGGACATGCTTACTTCTTGGCGCAGGTGGCGGCACAGTCCCTCTCCACGCTCTCGCTCCACGCCAGCTTGTAGAGCACCTGGCCAGATGGACACACTGAGCTGCCCGCCTGCCTCACAGCCACGCCTACAGCCCACCCGCTGGCCCCTGCGCCTGCACTCTGGACAGAAATTTCTTGTGGCCTCAGCCCCAGGGAGGTGGAAGGCAGAGACTCCTGAGCTTTCCTGTCTCACAGGAGGTCCCATGGGTCCAGGCAAAGGAGCATCCCTGACATTGGGTGTCATTCTGACAGGGTCCGGGGTGCTGGGCCCTGCAGTCGGAGTGGGAGCCCAGGCTACCCTGCAGGGGCCATTGCGACTGGTCCCTGGAGGTGGTCCCCGAGGCTGGAACTTCCCATACACACGCCTGCCCCTCTTGTCCCCACTTTGGCAGACACAGAGGCATCCCTGACTCCAATGCCCCTCTGCCTCTGGGGAGATGCAGTTCTGCATGTCCCTTCTCTGGACAGCCCACCCGGCAGTCTCTGGGGGGATTTGTTAGACCTGCTCCCTCTTGCCTCAGGCTGTGACCCAGTCAGAGAACCCAATGTGGGGCTGGAGTGCTCCTTGTCCCCAGGATGGGCAAAGGAGAGGCCCAGGGCAGAGGAGGGGTCCAGAGGGTGCGGATTTGGGGAGGCCACAGTAGCAGGGTCCTGCTACCCTGGAGGTCAGGGCAGCATGGTGACATCCCTCACCCACTGTCTGGACGCTCACCAAGAAGACCAGGCAATGCAGGAAGAGGGTGTAGAAGAAGCTGATGGTGCGGGCCATCTTGTTGGAAAGGACGAGACGACCCTGGGAGCAAACAGGGCATTGGAGGGGTGGGAAAGGGCTACCCTGGCTCTCGCACAGGGGTGCTGGGGCAGCTGGGGGAGGGCAGGGCTGGGAGCTGGGCCCCCTCACCGCCGTGTGGAAGGGGGAGGAAAGGAGTCCAGCTGCAGGGTTTCTGGGGAATGGCGCCCTCTGCAGCCCAGTTCCAGAGCCTACAGTGAATGGCGCTACCAGAGGAGCTGTTGTGGAGAGGGAAGGACCCTGTCCCTTGTCCCCAGACATATGGCCACTCTTGTCACGGCATGAGAGGGGTCTGTGTGGCCCCTGGGGTTTCTCCAGATGGAGGGTGGGTGCCCAAGTGCCCAGAGACGGATGCTGCTGTCTGTCCCAGGTAAGCACAGACATGGGGACTCACCAGGCTGAGCGTGGCCTTGTCCCAGGGGCTCAGGCTCAGGTACTTCCTCTGCCGCTCCTGAAGGAGGAGGAACAATGAAGAAAGGACCCAGAGAGGGGCTGCAGACCTAGGGCTGCCAGGGGCCCCTGGGTGACAGTCCCACTCAGTGTGACATTCTGGGCTCCCCTGGCATCTGCGTGACTCCCCCACTCCCGAGGTCCCTTCTGCCCCCAAGCAAGCTCGTCCTGAAAGAAAGCTGCAGCCTAAGGCAGGCTGGTACGGGGTGGGGCACCAGCCATGGTGGGGAGCGGGACCCCCTTGCTTGTCTGCCTGCCCCACGGGGGCACTTGGTGAACGCGCTCACTGCCACACGCCCACAGGGAGCCACTGCGGGCCTCCCTGGGGGGTCCTGGGCCTCCATGGCACTGAAGCAGCACGGAGCTGCTGGCCAGGCAGGGCCCGGGGGTGCAGAGCCAGGTGTGCAAGGCCAGGAGAGGCCGGTGGGCACGAGGAAAGGGAGGCCAGGCCGCTCCTGCACAGACCCGCTTGCTGAAGGAGGAGAAGGGGTCCAGACGCTCCTCGTACTGGGTGGAGTATCGCAGCTCCGTGTCGTCTCCGCTGCTGCCCTGCACAGGGAGGGGACCATTCAGGGCACAGCCCGGCAGGAGGGCAGGCCGGCACCGCCACAGCGGAGCCTTGGCTTCCTCGTCTGCAAAAGGGAGGTGGGGGCAGAATCCCAGACCCCACAGCTGGGAGAAGGTCTGGGGTGACTGTGAATGTGACCGGTGGCTCTGGCCTGGGGTCAGAGTTCTGTCTCCCTGCGAGGCGCCAGGCCCACCTCCAGTGACCGACTCCGGTTGCCTGGGTGTGAGGTGGTCTGGCATTGTTGCTTTTCTTCAAATGGGGTCTTCTTGTTGCTGAGGATGGCCTCTAACTCTTGGCTCAAGCCATCCTCCTGCCTCAATCTCTCTAGTAGCTGGGACCACACGTGTGGGTGGCAATGCCCAACTTGGTGGGTTTGGAAGAGGTTTGCTGCAGGCGGTGCCAGGCAGCCACCCCGAGCAGCGCTAGTTCGCGGAGTCCGCGCGCCCTCTGGTGGCTGAAGAGAGCAGAGCAGCTGCGGCTCCAGTGGGTGGGAGTGGGGCCCCCAGCCTGTGTGTCTTAGCTCCCTGCCCTTTAACCTGCCACTCTGTCTTCCCTCAGTCACAGAAAGGGTTTCCTTGCAGGCGGGGAGTCCTGAGAAGCCTGGGGCTGAAGGACGCCAGGGACAGCATTCTCCAATGGAATGGACATTCTGATTTTTTAAAAAAATATATGTGTAAAACATACCAGTTCCCCAGAGACCGTTCTGAATGCTCAGCACCCCTAGGGTTAGGTTCCCAGGTCCTGGGGTGCACTAGTGGGTCACTGCCATTGCACAGAGGGGCTGCCTGGTCTGGTGGGCGCCCAGCCCAGGGCCCTGCTCTTGCCCTAATCACCTAACACCTCCCTACTGGTTTTTTGAGTGAACCTATACAGGGGTCCACTCTGGGGCTTCGCCTGAGCATAGGGAGGTTAGCTAACAAGAGCAGGGGTGCTGGATGGCTTCTGGGGTCCCCCAGGCCCAGGGCTGCCCGGCAGGTCATTCCCCCAACCTTCCGGCTCAAGGGCCCTGCCTGACCAGCCTCTCTCTCCACCTAGTGCCCTGGGACTGCACTGGGGAGGGCACTTACCCGGCCAGGGTAGCTCTGCAGGAACTTGATCTTCTCAAAGAGCTTGATGTTGTCGGCGCGCAGGCTGTCCAGTTCGCTCTGCAGGGCTTGGATGGTGTGCTGGGCCAGGCGGCTCTCCTGTGGAGGGCAGTGGGTAAGTGGGCACGGCTGAGGTCAGAGGGCACCATGCTGGCACAAATACTGCCAGTCTACGTGGGGCCCCTCTCTGTGCCCCTGGCCTTCCGCTTGACCTGTTGTATACTGCTCATAGCTGCCCCTCCGGGAAGTTGCCCTTTTCCTCCTGGTCCCACCCCAGGCAGGGGTCACAGTTCTGGGGTCAGGTGTCTTCATATTTTATTTGGTTTGGGTATTCCCAGCCTTTTAGATGATGATGATGATGATGATGATGATTACGGTGCTGGGGATCAAACCCAGGTCCTGGCACTTGTTGGTCCAGGACTCTCTACCTCTGAGCCACGTCCCCAGCCTCTGGAAGCGTTTGAGATCTGATCTCCACCATTTAATCTCAGGACGTTTATTATCGCCCCAGCAAGGACCCCCTAACCTGCCAGTCATCATCCTGTTCCCCGGGCAGCCACTAGTAGCTTCCTGGACATTTCACAGCAATGGAATCCCACACAGTGTGGGTTTAGGGTTGGCTGACCTAGTGGCGAGGGGAGCAAATGGGATCTTGCGTTTCCGTTTCCTCAAGTGTCCCCGCGCGTTGCCTTTCTGCTGTTCAAAATTCAAGCGGTACCAAGGGGTACGGGCAGTGTGGCAGTTCCTTGAAAGATCGAATGCAGAATTGCCACATGCTCTGGCAAGGCCCCTTCTGGGGTAATAGGAGAGCAGGGTCTCGGAGGAACGTCCTCGATGCTCCCAGGTTCACGGTGGCACTGCTCACGACAGCCACAGCCCAGGGGTCGCGCAGGGCAGAGGATAAATAAAACGTGGCACATGCAGACAACGGAGCATCTCTTTAAAAGGAAGGATGCTGGGACACAAGGTACAACGTGCACGAAGCTTGAGGGCAGGACTGGCAGTGGACTAAGCGGGTCACAAAGGACGAATACGGTGAATCTGCTCACACGCCGCGTGATAGAAAACTGCAGTCCAGTTCCTAGGGACAAGCAGAGTGGCGGCTGCCAGGGGTTGGGGGAGCAGCAGTGGGGACTTGAGTGGGTGCAGTTTCAGATCTGCCAGGGGCAGAGCTCAGGAGATGGGCGGTGGTGACCGCGGTGCCACGTGAATGTACTTACTGCCCCCGTATGGTGAGCGGTGGTCAGGATGGTACATTTATGTCACGTTAGTTTATTTCACCATGATTTTTAAGAAGGCTTTGGGACCAGGTCTAGAATTGTTATTGTTATTTTTTGGGGGTCCAGAAATTAAACCCAGGGGTGCTCTACCACCAAGCCACACGCCAGCCCTGTTTAGTTTTTCAGACAGAGTCTTGCTAAGTTGCTGAGGCTGGCCTTGAACTTGCGATCCTCCTGCCTCAGCCTGCTGAGCTGCACCCCGTGCCTGGCTCCAGGTCTAGAATTCTAAATCACAGCTGGAACCCTCTAAGTGGCATTTGCTCCCCTGCTTCCTCTGTCTGATGGCCTTCTTTGAAGGGCTGCATTGTATTCCCTACTGTGGCTGTCCCCAGAGCCTGATGGCCAGTAGGGGGTCCTAGGTCACAGCCTGCTGTCACCATGGCTCCTTATATACAGTCTCTTGCTCCAGAGCTGGGGTCACAGAGGGTCCTGTAGGTCTGACCATGCCTGTCACTGTACTGGCACTAGGGGGCCTGCGATCCTTGAGAAGGGTCCACAACTTCCAGTCCCCACTCCCCTGGGAGTACGGTCAGCGGGGGAGGGTCCCACGACCGGCTCCCAGAGCCCCAAGGCCAGGGCAGGGCTGCCTCTGGGAGCTTCCCCGGCCTGCCACCTGGCTCTCTGCACTGCTGCATTCAGTGTCTGTGCCTCTGCGGGGACGCCCTGGCCCCGTCCTGGGCATAGTGTCTGGACACCTCTGTCCCTGCTCCTCCGGCTCCTCCCAGGCCCTCCAGCCACCATCCACATGTCAACAACACCCTTAGGGAGGCCCCTCCTCTGGGGCCTACAGCACCTTGCTGGTCTGGACTGGTCACCAGTGCAGGGTGGCCCTCCCCCATGTGCCCCTCCAGGAAGGCTCTGGCTGGGGTCAGCAGCTGGCAGGCTCTTGGGCTCCTTGCTCCCTGGCCCTATGCAGTCCTCTATGTCCCCACACCGTTCATCTCCAGGGGATTCCCAGCCCTCCTCTCTCCAACTACCCGATTCCCACCTCTGCCTGACGTGGGTGTTTCCTCCCAGACCACAGTAACCATGGCCTGGTCACCTTCTGTCCTGCACTGGCTCCTGTGTATTCTCTACATTACAGTGCCACTCCGCTTCTTAAACCCTTTGTGGCTGTCCTGGCAGTAGGGCGCCTGCCTGGTGACTTGTACAACCCTGGAGCTGGCCCTGTGTTCCACCTTGAGCCTGATTCACTTTTCAATACCCAGCATGGCATGGCCTCCTCCAGGAAGCCCTCCCTGACTGCATGGACAAGCCAATCCCACTGCAGTTTAAGGTCTACAACAGTTTTCTCCTCTGAGCCCATGTTTTTCCCCACTGTGTCCTCAGGACCGTGCCATGCAGGGGACAGAAGTACGTGACTCACAGCCTCTAGTTCCTGGTTCCGGGTACGGAAGCGCTCCCTCTGGCTGGAGATGATGGAGAGCAGAGAATCGACCTGGCCCTCGGGGAGGGTGCTGCTGGCTGGTGGTGAGGGTCCTAGAAGATAATGGAGGGTGGCTTGGGGTGGCAGGAGGCAGGGCCCAGAGGGGAGCCCTTGGGCCATGTGGCCCAGGCTTTGAGGGATGTCTGGCCCAGAGCCATGGAGTGGGAAGTTTGACCACTAGGTGTGAGCAGGTGTGTGGAGAGGGGCAGCCAGGGAGGCTGAGAGGGTGGAGGATGGATGGTCGGCTCTGACCCAGTGGCCCTGGAGAAGCCCTGTTCACCCGTCTGCGCTGCCACAGCGCCTGGCCATGGCTGCCCGCTCCACTACTCTGTATGGATGCAAGGCCCCTGCATCTGTCACACTGGTCCCTGGGGAAACTGGGGAGCTGTGGGCATCCCCCATCCTGGTGTGGCAGCTGCAGGCTCTGGCCTCAGTTCCGCAGGAGGCTGCCTCCCTCGACCCTGAGGAGCTCTAGCTGCATTCTGGCCAAGGTGGGGCTGGCCTGCTGCTTTAGAGGTCACCACTGCAGTGCTGGGGTGGGGGGTTCCCTTGTGGAGCAGGGGACAGTCCTTGGGGGCTCTGGGCTCTCAGCCTGCCTCTGCCCCCCAGTGCCTTGCTCCCTAGGGAGGTGTGTGGGCCCCTCCTCACCGTAGAACAGGGCAGTGGCCTCCTTGATGGGCTCCGGGATCTTCTCCAAGCTTTGCTCAGCGGCACCCTGAGGTGAGAGGAGGAGGCGCAGATGCTTCCACATCTGGGCACCGACCACCTGCTTTCAGGGTGGCCAAGCCAGTGGGGCGAGAAGCAGGCTGGGCTGTCCGGAGGTGGGCCTGGCTGCCGGGCGCCTGCACTGGGCCACTCGGCCTGGGATGCTAGGGATGAGCAGGCTGGGCCCCGTGACACTCCTTTGGTCAAGTTCAGCAGTCTGGCTGTCACTTGGCCACTGGGCCCTAACTGGCCCCGAGCCTGGGCAACCCTGGCCCAGCAGCCAGACGCTGGTGACCTGGGCAGCACATTTCCTCATCTGCGAGGGTGATGCTGTGCCCCTGAGGCCCCTCGGGCTCCAGGCTCCTGTGCTCTGGGGCCTCCGATGCTTTAGCTGTGACATGGGTGCAGGAGCCTGGCCTTGCCTCTGCCCTGGGGTCTGGCCACCCCCATGGGGAGGAGGGAGCAGGGAACCAGAGGATGTGGGCGCAACCCCTCTGGGATTTGGGGCGGCATGGGCTTACACCGGCTGCAGGGTCATGGGGGGCTGACGTGGGAGGTCAGCGGATTCTGAGGCTGAAAGGACGGGTGGGGGGTGGATGGAGGGGGCAGTGGGGACTCACCTCGGCGTCGGGACGCTGGATGGACTGGATAGTGCTCAGGTCCTGCTCTAAGCGGGCGATCAGCTCCCTCTGCTCAGTGGCCGTGGCCATGGCCTCGGTGACATGGGCCTGCAGCTCTGCACAGCGCCCTGCAGCCAAAGGAAGACGCGACCATCAGAGGACCTGGTGTGACCCGTGGTGTGGCCCAGCTGTTGGTTGTTCCCTTCACATGTGCCACTGCCCAAGAGGCCACCGTGAGGCTGAGCCAGCAGGCTCAGGTCCTCCTGGCTACAAGCACGCTGTGTCCGAGATCCCCAGGGAAGGGGAAGGAATGTGGGCCGGGACTTGGGAGAACCAGTGCCCCTGGCTCTGCCCAGGACCTTCCAGGTGACCTGGACGGTCCCTTCCCCTCTCTGGGTCTCACTTTGCCTCTGTCAAGCAGGGCAAGGAGCCCCAGGTTTTTCCCAGTGAGCCCCGAGTTTCTTAGGTCTGGGATAATGACCAGAGGGCCTGGGGGCGGGAGGGGCAGAGAAAAGCAGGTAAAGGGCAGTGGGGGTGGGGGTCCCAGAGCCCAGACCTGTGTGGCACCCCCCGCAACAGGTTCCACATGCAGTGGGGGGCAGGGTGGCCGTGGTGGGGGTCAGGTGGCCCCAGAGTCCCCCGACCCACAGCCCTGTCCCTCTCCCCCATCCAAGAGCCAGGCTATTTTTCCACCCCCGGTGCTTTGAATCAAACCCCGGGGTCGTCTTTGCAGTGAGGAAAATCCAAACTAGCTCTGTCCAGAGACCTTCTGCCACTGCAGGAGGGTGGGAGGTGGTGGGGAAGTCCTCCAAGCCTGGTCCCCACGTGCCTTCGGTGGTCACTAACTAGGACAGCAGAGGCCTGGGAGCTGGCCAGATCCCAGGATGAAGTATGGCTCTACCTGGCTGACTGTGTGACTCCAGGCAGCTGGATCACCCTCTCTGGCCCTCATTCATAAAATGGTGGAAACAAACCCTCCCTGAGCTGTGGGGCCCTGTCCTTTGGGGTGGACTGCATGGCCACCAGGGGGCACTGTGGCCTCAGAAATGTGCAAAGACGCCAGGCAGTGAGCGGTTGACTGGCTCCTTGCTGGGCAGCCTGCTGACCAGCTGTCCAACCGGCCCTGGGCCAGCGGGCGGCCCCACCTCACCCTGGTGCCCGCCACCTGCCACGCCCTTCCTGCTCCCTGTGACAGTCTGATCGTTCAGAACAGATGGGCCCTATTTTAGAGGTGAAGGACGGAGGCGTCCCCACCTGGCACAGCACCTAAGGGTGCCCCTTCTCCCAGTGTTTCCCCACACCAGAGTCTCCAAAGCTCAGACCCCGAACGGACTCCCCCCCAGACAGTGGCGGAGCCCCTTTCCCATCCCTGGCAGGCAGGTGGTGGTGAGGAAGGCGGGCATCAGAGTGTGGCCTGAGGGCAGGGCCAGGCCAGAGGGCGAGCTGTGGGTGGCAGGGGTGGCCCTGGCCATCCACAGGAGCTTCAGCGGAGCCCAACGGGGAGACCCGGAAAGGGCACACTTGCCACGACCTTGGCCTTGGGCCCAGGCCTGCTGAGTCAGCCGCCTCCACACCACAGGCTGGGTCGGGAGGGCGGATGGATGGAAGTCCAGCGGACATGTAGGGAGAGGATGGCAATGTAAAGCTAGTGGGAACCGGCACTGGGTGGCAACCTACAGAAAGCTAGCAGAAGCCAGGCAGGGCACACCTGTGATCCAAGCCACCCAGGAGGCCGAGGCAGAAGGATCACAAGTTCAAGTCCAGCCTGGGCAACTTAGCAAGACCCTGTCTCAAAACATAAACAGGACTAGGGGTGCATCTCAGGGGTAGGCCTAGTATGTACGAGGCCCTGGGTTCAATCCTTAGTGAGAGAGAGAGAGAGAGAGAGAGAGGGAGAAGGGGAGAGAGAGAGAGA
>PVHX01017577.1:0-39538 GCA_004024805.1 Geosciurus inauris | reverse complement strand
TGGGGTCCTGTAGACTTAGGGAAACCCTCACAGTTCCACAGTTTTCCTTCCAGATACCCTACCAGTTTCCCACTGAAGATTCATGAAAGTCCTCATGTCTCTGATTTGTTTAGGTTGTGGATTAAAAACCAAGTTGATTAAGGGCAAAGTTTCAAAGAAAAGTATTGGGAATATTGCAGTCAGAGATGGGAGTCAGGGTGCCAGTGGGCGTGGTACACGTGGTACAACGTGGTACACGTTGATGAAACACTTGTGAAAGGTGTAGTCCTCAGACACAGACCCACTTACAGACTGGACAAGATTAGAAAAACCTCCTTTATCCCATATGTGGCCTGCCCAACAGCAAGCATCTGGTATAAAAACAATCAGTTATAGCTGAAAGAGTGTAATACACAGATTCTTTCTCCCTGAAGTAGTGTTTAAGGAAACTCAAACAGTGATATTAAGAAAAAGTATAGGGGGCTGGGATTGTAGCTCAGCGGTAGAGCGCTTGCCCCTCATGCGTGAGGCCCTGGGTTCGATCCACAGCACCGCATACAAAGCAATAAAATAAAGACATTGTGTTCATCAATGACTAAAAAAAACTTAAAAAAAAAAAAAAAGAAAAGAAAAAGTATAGGATGAAAACTTAAAGCCTCTGGTACCTTTAGGTGCAAATAAGCATAAATACCAGACAAGTCCTCACCAGATAAAAAAATACTCCTATCAGTGGCCTATTTACCTCATTTTTTGTTATTCAATAAAACATGTCTGGCTTTCAACAAAAAATTACAAGACAGGCCAGAAGACCTGCTAAAATGTAGTCTGAAGATAAAAATCAGACTCAAACCTATCATACATGTTTGAATTGCCAAGTTAAAAAAAAAACACCTAAAGTAATTACAATTACTGTGTTAAATACTCTAATGGGAAAAAAGTGTACAGCATGCAAAAACTTATAAACTATGTTAGAGAAAATGGAAGCTTTAAGAATCAAAACAAGGGCTGGGGCTGTGGCTCAGGGGTAGAGCGCTTGCCTAGCATGCGTGAGGCCGTGGGTTCGATCCTCAGCACCACATATAAAAAAAATAAATGAATAAAATAAAGATCCATCAACAACTAAAAAAATTTAAAAAAAAAAAAAAAAGAATCAAAACAAAATTCTAGAAATCAAACATGCTGAAGCCGGGCGCGGTGGCTCACACTTGTAATCCCAGCACTTAGGGAGGCTGAGACAGGAGAATCGCGAGTTCAAAGCCAGCCTCAGCAATGGCGAGGCACTAAGCAACTCAGTGAGACCCTGTCTCTACATAAAACACAAAATAGGGCTGGGGATGTGGCTCAGTGGTTGAGTGCCCCTGAGTTCAATCCCCGGTACCAAAAAAAACCAAAAACATGCTGAAATAGAAAGGAAGAATGCCTTTTGATGCCATCAATTAAATTATGGCTAAGGAAAGAAACCATGATCTTGATGATAAGTTAATTAAAAATTTCCCAAACAAAAATACAAAGGAAATAAAAGCAACCCAAGAACTGTGAGACAATATTAAACAATAAAGCACGCATAATTAGAATACAAAAAGAAGAAAGGAAAACAGAAAAAATATTTGAAGTAAAACTGAAAATTTTTCAAAAACTTACATGAGATAAAAAGCACAGATTTTGAGAGAATATCAAGTAGGATAAGTATCAAATATAAATAGGTGAATAAATAAAATAATAGCATGTCATCTCATATCCAAATTACAGAAAACTAAAAAAAAAATTTTTTTTTGAAAGAAGAAAGAAAAATAATTGCCTTATACAGCCATAGAGGAATAAGGATAAGCAATTCATTGGAGAGCACAATAACCAATTTTTGTCTTCAGCTGCTGTTCCTAAGTCCTTTTTTCCATTGTAGGCATAGCCCTGAGCCAACATCTGTGTGAATTCCACAATTTGAGTCTTTTTAAAATTCAATCTGCCAGTCTATGTCTTTTAATTGATGAGTTTAGGCCATTAATGTTCAGGGTTATTATTGAAATATGATTTGTATTCCTGTTCATTTTAGTTTATTTTTGTTTTTTAACTTGGTTTTTCCTTTGATTGGCTTTTCCTTTAGTGTAATTCCTCCCTTTGCTGATTTTCATTGTTGTTTTTCATTTCCTCCTCATGGAATATTTTGCCAAGAATGTTCTCTAGTGCAGGCTTTCTCATTGTAAATTCATTTAACTTTTGTTTATCAGGGAAGGTTTTTATTTTGTCATCAAACCTGAAGCTTAATTTTGCTGGATATAAGATTCTTGGTTGGCACCCATTTTCTTTCAGAGCTTGGTATATAATGTTACGGGATTTTCTGGCTTTGAGAGTCTGGGTTGAGAAATCTGCTGAAATCCGAATTCGTTTCCTGCTGTATGTAATCTGTTCCTCTCTCTCTTTTTTTTTAATATATATTTTTTAATTTTTTGGTTATAGATGGACACAACATCTTTATTTTTATGTGGTCCTGAGGATTGAACCCAGTGCCTCACATGTGTGGGGCAAGCACTCTGCCACTGAGCTACAACCCCAGCCCCCTGTTCCTCTCTTGCAGCTTTTAAAATTCTATCCTTATTGTGTGTGGGAGGCATTTTCATTATAATGTGCCTTGGTGTGGATCTGTTGTAGTTTGTGCATCTGGTGCCCTGTAAGCCTCTTGTGTTTGATTTTCCAATTCATTCTTCATGTTTGGGAAATTTTCTGATATTATTTCAATGAAGCGATTGTGCATTCCTTTGGTTTGTACCTCTGTGCCTTCCTCTATCCTGATAATTCGTAGATTTGTTCTTTTCATGTTATCCCATAATTCTTGGATGTTCCATTCATGGTTTCTTACCGTCTTCATTGTGTGGTCAACTTTATTTTCTTTTTTTTTTTTCCTAAATTTTTTTTTAGTTGTTGATGGACACAATGTCTTTATTTTATTGCTTTGTACGTGGTGCTGAGGATCGAACCCAGGGCTTCACGCATGCGAGGCAAGCGCTCTACCACTGAGCTACAATCCCAGCCCCTCAACTTTATTTTCAAGATTATATATTTTGTCTTCATTGTCTGAGGTTCTGTCTTCCAAGTTCTCTAGTCTGTTGGTGATGATTTCTATTGAGTTTTTTTATTTGTTTTATTGTTTCCTTCATTTCAAGGAGTTCTGCTTGTATTTTTTTTTTCAGAGTCTCTGTCTCTTTCTTGAAGTAATCTTTTGCTCCCTGTATTTGCTCTCTCATCTCTTTGTTGGAGTGATCAGTGGTTGCCTGTAATTGCTCTCTTACATTATTCTGTGCTTCACAGAACATTTTAATTATGTATGTTCTGAGCTCCTCCTCTGACATTTCATCTACTGTGCTGTCAGTGGATTCTATTATTGTAGCATTATGGTTTGTTCGGGGCGTTTTGTTCCCTTGTTTTTTCATGTTGTTCATGTGTCCTCCTCTCCAGCAGTGCCCATCTGAGGTGTTACAGTGTCTACCCCATAATCTTGTAGTGTCCCTGCAAGTCACCATACCTCACCTCTGGTGTACCTGGGCCTACAGGGACTTTGGGGATGGTTGTTGACTCTAGATGGATGTAGGCAGGGACAGCCACCACTTGGTAGGTGGGGGCCGCGAGTGGTCTGCTCCTCCACGGGTGGGCTGTTGTCTCCCCCGCCTCCGCCGCGTGTTGGGTCGGGGTCGGTGTCTGCTTCCCTCAGCCTTTTTTTTTTTAGTTGTTGATGGATCTTTTTATTTTATTCGTTTATTATTTATATGTGGTGCTGAGGGTGGAACCCAGTGCCTCACACGTGCTGGGCAAGCGCTCTACCACTGAGCTACAGGCCCAGCACCCCCCGCCTGGCGTTTTTTATATCCGTGTTCTTGCGAAGTTGCTTAGGGCCCCGCTAAGTTGCTGAGGGTGGCTTGTAACTTGGGATCCTCCTGCCTCAGCCTCCTGAGCTGCTGAGATTGCAGGTGCGCATCAGAACTTGACGTCTTGAAATAGGTATGCATTGTGGTTTGGCTAAATGGAGCTAGTTGACATGAGTCGCCTCACAAATTGTACCTTTTGTGGTGGTGGTGGTGGTGGTGACAGCATTTAAAATCTTCTCTCTCTCTCTTTTGTGGTTCTGGGGATGGGCCAGGGCCTCACAGGCTGGGCAAGCATTCTGCCCTGAGTCGCATCCCCAGCCTTAGGGTCTATCTTAGCAGTTCCCAGGAATGCGGCACCCTGTTATTAGCTGTGGTCGTGGTGAGGCACAGTGACGTCCTCAGCACACTCCTCCTGCCTGCAGGGTGCTGAGTGTCGGGCCTGTTCCTGGCAGATCCCCTGCTGTTGGTTGTTGAGGTTGTTGCCGATTTCCCTCTTAGCAAGGCTGTGGGGGACGCTGTCCCTGACCCCCCGGTTGCTCCTCTCTGGGCTGGCTCTGGAGTGGCTTGGCAGCCTCCTTGTCTCCAGCCAGTGCTCCCCCGTCAACAAGAAATCGTCCCGTTAGTGGATGAGTAAAGAGGAAGTTATGGAGTCTCAGTCACTCAGCGCCATTTTCTGAGGCCCCAGGATGCACCCTGGATGGCATGGAGATGAGTTGGTGCTCTGTGTGGGAGGCGGGCATCGCCCACGCACCTGCTCACTCGTGCTGACCTCCCACCTGGGCCACGGGGATCCAGGTAGAGCCGCTACCACTGTGGAGGGCAGTGAGGGCGCTGGGCCGAGGTCACAGTAGTGAGGGGTGAATGGTTATTAAGCTCCTTCTGTGTACCCTTCATGCATGTGGCCCAGCTGATTCTTCCAGAAGCTTCTCTTTCCACTTCCAGCTGTGGATACTGGTGCTCAGCACAGGGACCTGAGCCAGACACACCCGGGCACTGCACCTCCCCCTGAGCCTCACGTCCCTCCTTTGGGTCCCCGTTGTTCTGTGGGACTCTTCTAGGACTAGGTGAAGTCGTGTCTGTGACCTTGGAAGGTCAGTGGCCTCCTGGCGTTTCCCTCAGATCACCAGCCAGGGTTAGCACTGTGGCTGGGGCACGTTTTGCGTGTCTCACCCCAGTTCACAGGAACGAGGCACAGTGAGGCCTGCCCAGATGCAGGAAGGAGGCCGGAGGCCTGCCGTCTGCTTGGCAGAGCCCCGGACCTCGGCCTGTGCTGGCCGGACTGTGCTGCCCTCTCCTGGGTTTTCGTGCTGGCCCGCCTTGCCCCTGGGCCTCAGCCCCTGTGCCGGCTCTGGGCTTCTACCAGCAGCCTGGTCTTCCGTCCTTCACCCATCTGCTCTGCTACAGCGCCTTCCTTGGGAGGAGTCTCTGTTCTGTGCTTGGCTCCTAGCTGCATGGGGACGTCTGTTCTGGGAAGGCGGGGACCTTGACTGTCTTGTCCACCCTGAATTTCCAGGGCCCATTAGTAGGTGCTTTGAACATACTTGTTCAATGAATGGTAATTACATGTCTCTACCAAGCAGGTACTATTATCCTTTTTAAGTAGGGGGAAACTGAGTGACAGAGAAGCTGCGTGACTTGGCCAGGGTCACACAGCTGGGCGGGATGGAGTCAAGGTTTGATTGCTGGTCTGTCTGGAGCCCAGCATGTGACCTCACCTGGACACAGGTCTTTAAGAGGTCATCCCATGACGGTCAGGTCGTTAGGGTGTCCTAACTGCATCTAGTGTCTTCACAAGAGGGAAACTGGGGCACAGGGACGGACATGCCCAGAGAGGAGGCGTGTGGGGACAGGGAGAAGACGCCCTTGGCGGGCTGAGGAGAGGCGGGAAGGCTCTCGCTTGGCCTCAGAAGAGCGGGGCTGTGCCGCTTGCCCTGTTGTCTAGCCTCTGGAGCCAAGACTGATTTCTGGTGTTGCCGCCAGTTTGTGGTACTCGGTCGCGGCGCGGGGGCAGATCAGTGTGCATGTGCTCTTCATCCCATCTCACAGGCCGAATCCGAGCTTCCAGTCTGTCTGAGCACCTTCCCGAGTTGCTTGTGTAAGTGAAGTGCTCAGGCGTGAGACTGGAGCCATCTGCCCGCGTGCCGTGGGGCCAGCGAGTGACCCCTCGTGAGCACTGAGACCCCTGCAGGGAGATCTGCTTAGAAGGGGCCTGTGTGTGCGCATCCTGCTGCTGTGTCACGAAGAGCCACAGCTGGGCTGTTCCTCCTGACGAGCGCCTGCACTGGAGTGGAGGCAGAGGCCCGAGCCAGGTGTCGTGGGCCACCCTCCCTCTGCAGCTGGTGGAGATGTGATCCAGGAGTCCCTGCCTCCATTACCACAAGGCCGCCCGAGTCTCAGCCTGAGCCTGTTTCCCTTCTTAGGAGGACCCCAGTCTTATTGGATCAGGGCCACCCTGATGACTTCGTCCTCGTGGGGGCGGGCACCTCTGCGGAGACCTCTTTTCCAAGAGGCTGGAGGTGTACAGGAGTGTGTGGGGACGCTGGCGGGCCCCGGGCAGGGGTGGAGTCTCTCCCCGCCCTCATTGTGTCCTGACCTCGGTCTTCCAGAGGAGGAGCGGGTGGACGTTCTGATCAACAATGCTGCCGTGATGCGGTGCCCGCACTGGACCACCGAGGACGGCTTTGAGATGCAGTTTGGCGTGAACTACCTGGGTGAGCTCGGGGCGGGGGGCTGCGCTGTGGGCTGTTTCTCCTGGGGTGAGGGTGGGTGTCACGGCAGGGAGTCGCCTGGCCGAGAGTCCTGCTGCAGTTTGGGGCAGCCGCTGTGGGTCCTCTGCAGTCCCGGGACCTGCCTGTTGATGCCCAGGTGCTTGGCCTGTCCTACTGCTTCAGCCCCTGGTCTCATGTCCCTCTGTCCAGAGAACCGTGTTTCCTTCCGCCTGTCTGTCCTTCATCTCTGTCACCCTTTCACTAATTCTGTGAGTCTGTCCACGTCACCCTTGATGAAATGGTTTTGGTTTATTTTTTTTTAAATAGTTTTTTAGTTGTAGATGGACACAGTACCTTTATTTTATTTATTTTTATGTGGTGCTGAGGATGGAACCCAGTGCCTCACACGTGCGAGGCAAGCGCTCTCTACTGAGCCACAGTCCCAGCCCGAGATGGTTCTGTTTATAAGGGGAAGTGGCTGTTGTGCGGGCATCTGGTCCACCCCAGGCTGCCAGCTGAGGAAGAGTGGGGTGAGCACCACGTCCCCAGGCCAGAGCTGCCCTGCCCAGAGCTCCTGCAGGCCCCCCGCCCCTCCTCCAGCCCTCTCCTGGTCACGGCCTCCCCTTCGCCTTCCCTTCTGGCTGCGTGCCCTTGCCAGGCTTTCCTGCTGCGACGTCCGCCTGATGCCCTCTCAGCAAGGCCTCTCCTGACTGCTTCGTGCCATTGACTGGCTGGATTCTTCCCTCCCGTCATGGTCCCATTTGCTGTATTTGAACCTGGGATGCTCCACCACCGAGCCACACCCCAGTCCTCTCTAGGTTTTATTTTATTTATTTATTTTTTTTTAAATTTATTTATTTATTTATTTATTTTTTAGTTGTAGATGGACACGATGTCTTTATTGCTTTGTATGTGGTGCTGAGGATCGAACCCAGGGCCTCACGCATGCAAGGCAAGCGTTCCACCACTAAGCCACAATCCCAGCCCTGATTTTATTTTATTGTATTTTTTATTTTTATTTTTAGTTATAGATGGACACAGTACCTTTATTTTATTTATTTTTGTGTGGTGCTGAGGATGGAACCCAGTGCCTCACACGTGCGAGGCGAGCACTCTGCCACTGAGCCACAACCCCAGCCCACTAGGTTTTATTTTGAGACAGGGCCTCACTGAGTTGCTGAGGCTGGTGCAAACCTGCGCCCCTGCCTCAGCCTCCTGTCACTGGATCACAGTGTGCGCACTGTACCAGGCTTCTTTCCTCGATTGCTGTCTGTCTGCTCGAGCAGAATGCAGGCCCCTGGACCGCAGGGGCTTGTTCTGTGCTGTGTCCAGGATCAGCATGATGCCCTGCACAGGCAGGCCCGCAGTCAAGCTTGCTGGACACCATGGCAGGAGAGGATAAGAGCCCAGGTCTGGAGTCACTGCAGCTGGCCCTACACCCGGCTGTGCCGCTTGTGAGCCCTGCCAGTGAGCTGGCCTTTCTGTTCCACGTGGTTGTCTGCGAAGCGGGGCTGCGTGCCTGTGTTAGCCGTGTAGGATGCGTGGGCTCGGTGGCTGCACCGGGGAGCCGGGATCACAGGCGTGCCCCTGTCCCCGGTTTCCTGCGTGTTTCCAGTGGATGGTCAGTTGAATCCGTGGGTGTGGAACTCACGGATACAGAGGCGCCTCCATCGCGCACTTGAAAATTTACTGAGATTTTGTGTTCTCACCTCAAATGTGCACACGTGGGCTTGATTTAGATGTTCCTCGGAGTGTGTGCATTTTAAAACATCACGCACACGGTACATATATTCAATATTTTTTATCAACTAAAAATATAGTCCAAAAAAAATAAATAGTCCACATGGAAACTCTGATGAGATCCCTGTCACCTCCTGTAGGACGGAGGTGAGGAAGCCAGGTCGGGTCGGTAGCAGCAAACGCGGAGGCGGAGGGGCTGGTGGGTTCTGCTGGCCACCAAAGGGAGACCCAGGCGCCCATGGCAAGTGCAAACACGTTTCCCGCTGTCCCTCCTTAGGTCACTTTCTCTTGACGAACCTGCTGCTGGACAAGCTGAGAGCCTCCGCGCCTGCGCGCGTCATCAACCTCTCCTCCCTTGCCCACGTCGCGGGGCATGTGGACCTCGAGGACCTGAACTGGCAGAGCAGGAAGTACGACACCAAGGCCGCCTACTGCCAGAGCAAGCTGGCCCTCGTCCTCTTCACCAAGGAGCTGAGCCGGCAGCTGAGAGGTGCGCAGCCACCGGCCTCGCCTCCAGCCTCCCACTCCTCCCCGAGCCTGGACGCTGCTCTTCCCTGGCCCTGGTCGGGGAGGGCGGCCCGCCACCATGCTCCCGCCGATGTCGCGCTGATCCATGGCTGCTCTGCGGCTGCCCTGCTTGTCCTGGACAGGCACCCAAGCCTCCTCTGGGGCTCTGAGCAGTGGTTCCCAGCTGGGAGTGACTTTGGCCTCCCAGGGAACACGTGACAAGGTCTGCAGCCGTACTGTCACCTGGGTGGAGGGCTGCCGCTGGCACCTGGGGTGAGGTGCAATGCTGCCCAGCCTCCTGCAGTGCGCTGGTGGCTCCCCCGCCAGCCCGTGTTGAGGGGGCGCTGGGAAAGCCGCCCTGAGCCCTGAGCCCTGGGCCCTGCTTCTCACGGGAGGCGTGGGCGCCGTCAGCCAGCCCCCCGCTGGGAGCTGGCCACAGGGCAGCATCCGGGACCCACCCTAGGCCCCTGCTCAGACTCTGGCGGGGCCTGTGGGGTCAGTGCTGGGGGTTTGTCTCACTCCCGGGCAGCTCTGCTCTGGCAACCCTGCGCCAGAGTTGCCTTGTAAGATGGAACCCTTGAGGTCGAGGGCGGGTGGTGTGGATTCCAGTGTAGGGAGCAGCACGGACGGTGGCCCAGAGCCTGCCCCTGCCCCATGCTGCTGCTCTTCTCTAGGCACCGGTGTGACTGTCAACGCACTGCACCCTGGTGTGGCCAGGACGGAGCTGGGCAGACACACAGGCATGCACAGGTCCACCTTCTCCAGCTTCACACTCGGTGAGTCCCCTCCTGGTCTGGGTCCCTTTGCAGAACCCTCTGGCCCTGCCCTCTCAGCCTGGGGTCCAGGACCTTCTCAGAGCCCGTGCCTGGCATTTCTTCTTTCTGACCCCTCTCTGTCTCCATGGTGTGCAGCAGGAGACACTCTTCTGTTGATCTGGCCTGCTAGCCTCAGAACTGCCCCAGGAAACAGGCCAGAGCCCCACTGACCCAGGAGAAAACTGTGCCTTCGAGAGGGCAGCTGTGAGCCGCTCTGGAGTCAGGCTGTGCTCAGGGCGAGGCCAGTGGCCCCCAACTTGGCTGAGCCACGTGGGGAGACACCTCCCCTTGAGCCTCAGTGTCCTCACCTCAGCAAGGACCCTCGGTCATTGGGAGGGTTAGATGATCCCACCTGTGAAAGGCCATGCCCAGTGCCTGGCCCAGAGTGGAGGCTGAACAGAGTGTCGTGCCTGGTGTCTGTGACCCTGGGAACGTTTGGTGGGCGTGAGCTAGGTCTCAGGAGCCCTATGTCGTGACTGCCCCCAATGCAGTCAGTGGGTAAAGGTTATTTTAAGGAAAGATGAGAGGGTGACCAAGTGAAATAAGGGCCCCATTTTCCTGGGGGAGGCAATTTTGGGCTGGTTCCTGCATCTGAGGCAGTTGCCTGGGCAGTGCCAGGGAAGGGAACTCGAGGTGGAGAGGAGCACAGGCCAGGGCCTGGAGGTGGGCCCTGTGGGACCCCAGGGCAGCTCTGGCCTCAGCTGTGGACTCCCCGAGGGTGGAGCAGGGTGCTGGTGTCCTCAAGTGTGTGGACCGAGTGCCCTGTGGCTGCTTGCAGGGCCCTTCTTCTGGCTGCTGGTCAAGAGCCCCCAGCTGGCAGCGCAGCCCAGCACATACTTGGCTGTGGCGGAGGAACTGGAAGGCGTTACTGGAAAGTACTTTGATGGATTCAAAGAGAAGGCACCAGCCCCCGAGGCCGAGGATGAGGACATAGCCCGGAGGCTTTGGGCTGAAAGTGCCCGCCTGGTGGGCTTGGACATGTCCCATGGGTCCCCTGTGAGGGGACAGTCCCCATCCAGGTAACCTGTGGAGCAGGTTTAAAAGCCACTTGGGTCTCTAGGATGGAACTTCAAGATCCAGGATGCTGCCAGCCTTGCTTCTATCGTTCTCCAGGGGACAGTGTTGGTACCACATGAGCCTCAAGAACAAGGGCGCATGCTGCCACACCCTCGCCGTCCTCCAGGGGGCAGAATGGACTCAGTCTCAAGAACAAGGGCGCATGCTGCCACACCCTCGCCATCCTCCAGGGGGCAGAATGGACTCAGTCTCAAGACCAGGGGCGCATGCTGCCACACCCTCGCCGTCCTTCAGAGGGCAGTACTAGCCCCATATGTCTGTCAGCAGCCCGCAGTGGGTTGGGCTCTAGGTGGGCACCTGCTTCAGGGGCTTGCAGGTATCAGGTGCCCTGCTGCCAACAGGTGAGCTGGGCCATCAGGTGCTTCCCTTGGGAATCCAAAGGTGGACGGCGGAGGGAGGAGTCAGCCCCCTCCCGCTGTCCAGGCCGCGGCTCTGGGCGTGCTCTGGGCCTCGGCTCGCCACCTTACTGGATGGCGCCCAGTGCTGTCGCCTGGCTGAGTGAAGGGCAGAGAGGGTGTGCCAGACCCCGCATGGTGCTGGTGTACCCCTGAGAGGGCAAACTGCCCCCCAGGACGGCTGGAGTGAAAGCCACCAGCTGCTGCAGAGGACCAGGAGTGCCTGGGACCGCCACCCTCCCTCCAGTTCCTGCCGGGGTTTGACCCCAGACTCTCAAACACACTAATAATTAAAACCCTGGGAACCTGGCTGAGTCCTAGACGGAGTCCGAGTGGGGAGGCGCCAGTGAGCGGGACAGGACAGGATGGCTTGCTTCTCAGGGAACTGGAGGCGGGATGAACTGGCGCACTTCAGACCTTGTGGAGGTGGGAGGCCCCGCTCCCCTCGTGGAAGCCTGGGTGTCTTGTGAGACCGAAGTGTTGGAAATGGGGCGGGGGTCTGGATGAGGCCAGTGAGGCACTTGGCGGGGCTCCGAAAGGCTCTGAATCAAAATATGCAGAAATACTTTGGATAGTCGTGGAAGCAGCGGTGCCTGTCAGTGTCCTACCCCACAGAACGGGGGCGTCTGGCTCACGGGTAGAGCCCAGAGGTCAGCCGTGCCTTTCGTCCTGTGGGACATTGTGCTGCCCGCAGGCGCAGTGGCGCACACCCGGAATCCAGGCCACTTTGAAGGCTGAGGCAGGAGGATATCAAGTCTGAGGCCAGCCTGGGCAACTTTGCGTGGCACCTCCCGCCCCCCCCACTAGATGTCAGCAGCTCCCAGTGTCTGGCTTCCCTTGCTGTTGTGGGGCCTTAAAGTAACCAGCTGTGCTGTCTTTAACTCCAGCCTTGGTTTGGGGAGGGTGGCTGGGAGGTGCGGGGGCGAAGCTGCATGGAAGAGCGGTCCCCTAGCCGCGCCAAGCCCTGGGTTTGGTTCCCAGCACTGAAAGTTTAAAAAAAAAAGGCTGCTTGGCTGGGGCTCCTCAGTTGAAGCAGTGCACCCGGGTGGCGAAATGGCAGTAGACCCTCCGCCCTTGATTCATAAACTCCTGCCAGGAGTCCTTACCCCTCCCCACACTTAGGTGTGTGGACTGCGCCCTTACACGCCCCCATGGCGTTGAGCCCAGGGGTGCTCCACCCCTGAGCCACACCCCCACCCTTTTTATTCTTTATTTTGAGGCAGGGTCTGGCCAAGTTGCTGAGGGTCTTACTAGGTTGCTCAGGCTGATCTCACACTTGTGATCCTCCTGTCTCAGCCTCCTGAGTCCCAGGGATTAAAGGCACCTGCCATCTATGCTCACCTTAGATTTTTTTTTTAACGCAATTTTGCTGTCAAAAAAAAAATATATATATATATATGCACAGACACAAATGATACACAAAAGACAACAAAACAAAGCCAAATCAGAACACAGGCAACCAAAGTTGTTTCCTGACAAAACTGAGCCCCCTCGGTGGGCAGGGGGACCACCTTTGGCTGAGAGGCTGGGTCCAGGCCCCTGTGCAGGCAGGGCTGTGCCCCGTGGGCACCCACACTGCCTGGACTCTGGTAGATGAGCTCAGGTAACTGGTGAGGACCCGCAGGGCAGAGCCAGGCTTGGTGGGCGGGTCGGGGGGAGTGGCTCTCTTCCTTGGAGTCACAGGACTGAAGTGAGCCCCACTTCTGTCTGGGCTGGGGGGAGGTGGCACGCCTCTGGCCCTCCTGACGTGCCTTCCCTCCAACCCCTGTCCTTCCTTCCCCAGGGAGGCTCTGGCGGGCCGTGGGCATCCTAAAAGGAATGCAGGGGCAGGAGGCCTTCCCTTCCTGTGGGCCTAGGCACGGAAGTGATGGCTGGAGCCTCTGCCCTGTCCTGGCGATGGCTGCATGTGCTGTGTCCCAGTGACTGGCTCGCTCTTGCCCTGTGGGTGGCTGGGGAGGCAGCAGGGCAGCGTACTTGTTGGGGTTCTTCCCCAGGGTGGTCAGGGACTCCCTTCAGACTCCTTATTGGCCTTGGACTCTGCTCGCCCCTTAGCCTCCATCAGCGTCCTCCGCCTGCTGGACAGAGCCCCGGGCTGGGACGAGTGGAGTGGGAGAAGGAGCCCGCTGCAGCGGGAAGGCTAAGAAATGCTCCATCTTGTGGATGGTGGGAGCCACTGAGGGGCCAGAGGAGGGACAGGGCAGCAAGGCCGGGTCCCTGAGCCCGCCTACCCCTGGTCTGTTGTGGCTCTCTGCCTTGGTGCACAGGCTCCTTCCCCTGCGTGGCCCTTCCATCTTCCCTAGTCTGGCCAGTATTTCTTCTGCTTCTTGCTGGAGGCCCAGGGCACTCTCTGTGCTCCCAGCCCTTTGCAGTGACCTTGTGACCACCCCGATGAGGGAGGTGAGGTGCCCGTCAGAGCTGACAGCTGTCAGCGGTGGAATCTGGTCTGAAGCTCTGGACCGTCCAGCTCTGCACCAGGGCCCTGACCTTCCTGGGCTCCTGGGTCTGAGGGCTTGGGGCTGCCATGGTGTTCTGACAGGGCAGGGCCTGGGGATGAGGTCGGGCCCAGGGCTTGACCTTGACCTGAGGGCATGCAGGAGCCGAGGGTAATGAGCCAAAGCCTCTGGGTCTTCTGGGTTTACACTTATTAAATAATGTAATAACTAGACAGGCTGTTAAATTTCTTATTGTGGTAAAAGGTCTACAGTATAATTTACTGTGTGTGTGATTTATTTTAAAAGCTGTGGTGAGGTGCACGTAAGCTGAAGCTCACCACGTCCCCGTGTTAGGTCTCGGCTCAGCAGCATCTGGTGTGTCCACACCGCTGCCCAGCCACCCCACAGTCCGCCTCCAGGCCCCTTCATTGTCCCTGTTAAAGCCCAGCCTCCCTCTCCCAGCCCCAGGAGCCTCTGCTCCACTCTGTCTCCTTGAGTTTCCGAGAATTTATTCCCTCCTTGTCCCACAAGGGGCTTGGTCTTGGTGCCAAGCCTCTGGCTCAAGGGACACTCAGGTCCCCAGGGCTGAGTCTGGCCAGTGCCATGCTGGGCAGAGTGAGACTGGTTGCTCCTGGGCCTCCCGGTGGAGTCCCTGGGCTCTTACCCGGCGGCCTGTCGGATGTGTCTGGCCTCCCCGTGTCTGTCTCTCTGACCACATTGCAGAAGTTGCGAACTGGTGTGGTTAGCTGCCCAGGGTGGGGCTGGGCCAAGCGGTGTCCCTTCCTGTGAGGGCCTCGTGTGACACCCTGGCACAAAGCCTCTTCCTGCAGACCCCCCGCTCGTCCTCTGGCTGTCCTGCTGGGCCCGGCAGAGCCATGGCCGGCACCCTCCTCATGCTGCTCTACCTCGGTGAGTTCCGGGAGGTGGGAGGTGACAGGTGGCCACCTCTGGTCTGGCCTCTGGTCCTGCCCAGGTGGCCGTCTGTCTCCTACTCCAGCTGCATACCTGGTGCCCAAGACGCCAGGACGCAGGCTGAGTGCGAGGCTCCTCTCTTCCAGGACTGTACGAGAGCCCTGGAGTCCAGGCCCAGCACGGTGAGTGTGCCTCCGGTCTCCCGGCCCCGGGCTCTTCCGCTTCCAAGACAGGGCTGAGCTCCTGTGGCTGGAGGGGCTGGAGGGGCTCCCCCTCCACGGACCACAGCCTCCTCCCGGAGTCAGGCACGCTGCCGCCTAGTCCCTGCTGTCTCACGGGGGCAGTGGGGCAGCGCCGGCCAAAGCCCCCATCTTCTGACGCAGGGCCGTGCCCCGAACACCCCATCAGTCCAGGGGAGGCCAGCACAGCAGACAGGGAGGCAGGGGCGTCGCCCAGGTGGCTCGTGGGCACGGGACACCTGCCTACAGGGCGGGGCACGGCCTCAGCAGCTGAAGACTAGCCCCTGACTCTGTGAGTGCTCCTTTTTGCATGTCACAGTGATTGGCAGGTGGATTTTACTGACAGTTGATCACGTTCCTGGCGCAGGGTCGAGGTCGGACGTGAAACTGCCCTGCTTCCTTTGTTTCATCCCAGCGAGGTCCCCGGCACAGCGAGGTCCCTGGCACAGCGAGGTCCCCATCCCAGCGAGGTCCCCGGCACAGCGAGGTCCCCGGCACAGCGAGGTCCCCATCCCAGCGAGGTCCCCATTCCCAGCGAGGTCCCTGGCACAGCGAGGTCCCCGGCACTTGCTCTGATACAAATCCTTACACCTCTATGGCTCCGGAGCGCAAGGGAGTCGGGACGAAGCCCCTTCCTGCGCGGGGCGGGGTTCCCAGTCAGGGAGTGGAGCAGGGCCTGTGGTCATCCGCTGTCGCCACGGGCTGCTGGGAGGAGCCCCTGGGGAGCGCGCACCCCTGCACAGGCGCCCAGGGAAGCCTGTCCAGAGGTGCGACTTGGTTTTGGAGTCGAGGGAGACGCCCCGACAGGCCACGCGGCTAGCTGGGGAGGGGACCCAGGCGGGGGAGCAGCGTGTGCCAAGACTGTGGCAGGAGCTGTGCTGCCCGTGGGCTGGGCAAACCCGCAGCAGCGCGGTGCCAGGGAGGACCCCGTTCTAGCCCTCCCTGGCCTTGCCCTGCCCTGGGAAAGCGGCTGTGGCTGAGGGCTGTCTCCCTCCCAGCTCCGGACCTCACCAGGAGCCCAGGGCTCCCGGGCCCTTCCCTGCGCCAGGCACGGCACACTGCCAGCGCGGCGGCAGCTTTGGGCAGCGGTGGTCAAAGGGCTCACACGTGGGCTCTGGGGCTCCCTCTGCCAGGGCACTAAGGCTCTGGGGTGAGGGGGCCGTGTCCCTGGGTGGCCGGGTGGCTGCCTCCTTATGAGGGACGCTGCAGACCGTTGTGTGCTTGGGCCTGTGCACTGCTCAAGGCTCATGGGCAGAGTGGGACAGGATCTGGTGGGTGTGTGGAGGGGACTGCTCTGCTCTGGGTGGGGAACTGTGAGGCTGGCCCGGGCTGGCCCATGGAGCTGACTAGGTGGTGACTGGTCTCCCCGATAAGTCAGCGTGGGTGCTGACCACATCCAACTGGAGGAGCCCTATGGGTTCTTGGGTCGGGAGAAAGGCCGGGGGTGACCCATGCTTCTGCGTTCCTCAGCCTGAGTGTCTCGGGGGACGTGGCGTCTCAGGGCAGCACCCCATGAGGTGGAATCCAGCTGTGGGTGTTGCAAGGAGGGCCTTCGCCGGAAACACCATGAGGGCACCGCAGGGAGGCGGGCGGGAGGGGAGAAGGTCACCGAGGCCGGGGCAAGCTGCCATGGACCAGCTTAGGCGCCCCTGCCGGCCTCCTGGCAGGGGACCAGGCACCTGTGGTCTGGCCGGGCTGACAGATGGCACCTTCTTGTCTACCCACCCTGAGGGGACAGAGAGAAGCCAGCGTCCCTGCCTCTTCTCTGAGGGAATCCATCCTTCCGTGAAGCCTCCGCCCTGGGCCCCCGTAGCCTCCTGGGGCTCCACCTCCCTGTGCCGTCACGTTGGGATTAGGGTGTGCACTGGTGACTTTTCGGGCACATGCAGTACATGGAGGAGGAACCCGGTGTGATGAGGTGTGACACCTGCCCAGCGCAGCCTTTGCTGACCCCTCAGGAGCAGGTGGCCTATTGCTGTGTCCTGTCTGGGCCTGGTAGCCCTTCCTCCATCCATTACTGGATGTAGGTGACCTGGGGGAGGTGGCTCTCCCACGTTGAGGCCCCCCAGAAGGGCTGATAGCTGTCATCGTAGGTGCCATGCTGGAAGGACTCCCAGCAGTTGGGGCCACAGGTTTTTCTTTGAAGAGGACCTGGGGCTGCATCTGGATGGCCGTTGTGGGTGGGTCAGCCCTCAGCAGGGGAAGGAGGGGGCTTTGAGTGGCTCATTGGACGCTCTAGTAGGAGGTGCAGCAGGCTGGGTGTGAGTCTTGAGCTCAGGATAGAAGTCTGGGCAAGGATACAAGTTGAGATGCATTAGCCTTGAGATGGGCTTGAAGCCAAGGGACCAGGGAAATCACAGGGGCCTGGGCAGGGCACAGCTGAGGTCTGAGTCTCTGGGCAGCTGCCCAACTTGGAGTTAAGGAAATGAGAATGCAGAGGAGGTAGAGAAAGAGTATCAGGGGAGGGTGAGGTGGGTCAAGAGCCCGTGGGGCTGGGAGGCAAGGCAGTGCTGGGCAGAGGACGGCTGAGGCCAGCCTCGCCGATGCTCGCAGGGTTGGCCTCAGCCTCATTCGGATGCAGAGGCACAGAGGCCCAGCCCCTGGCCAAGGCCCCAGGCAGGAAATGGACTGCGTGAGCTCACTTCCTGAGTTCCTGGGGCTCTCAGGAGAGCAGGTGGCGTCTGGACCTCCTGTGACTCCGGGTCTCTCCCTCCCAGGGTCCCTCCCCAAGCCCTCCATCCGGGCGGTGCCAGGGCCTGTGGTTCCCCGGGGGAGCCCTCTGTCCATCTTCTGCAGAGGTCCTCCTGGAACGGCTCTGCATCGTCTGGAGCAAGTGGGAGGCTCCCACGTGTGGAATGAAGAAGGCCTGGGAGACTCACAGGCCGAGGCCAAGTTCTTCTTCCAGAGTGTCATGTCCAGCCACGCGGGGGCTTATGTCTGCCAGTACGAGAAGCAGGCCAACTGGTCGGAGAAGAGTGACCCTCTGGAGCTGCTGGTCGTAGGTGAGGCCTGCGTTCTCCTCTGGGGCTCTGCCTTCCTGTCTCACTCTCTGCTTTCTGCCACGGCCTGCTGCCGTCTCCCTACCCGCTCACCTGACCTCTCAGCCCCCTCCCAGAAACAGGGCCCGAATCTGGGTCTTGGGCAAATAGAGAAGATAGAGGAGTCTCCTGGGCCACTGTGGTCCTCTTAGAGCCACGCTGTGGAATGGCAGCGTCACTGTCACCTGGGAATGTGTGAGGAAAGAAGATGCTGGTATGGCCTGGGGCCCTGAGGCAGGGACTCACAGCTACACGCCACACAACACAGAGGAACCTTGACCACGTCGGTGTCTGTGTAAGAAACCAGACACAAAGCAGCGCACTGCTTGATTCAATTTATATGAAACACCCAGAATGGACAAATCCGTAGAGACAGAAAGCAGATCAGTGGTTGTAGGGGATGAGGTAGAGCGACGGGAAGTGACAGCTTTCTGGGTACAGGGTTTCCCCTGGGGCAGTGACCTCGTCTGGGAACTGGAGAGAGGAGGTGGTGGTCCAGGAGTCAGTTTTGTGCATGCGCTAGATGCTGCTGAATCAATCATTTTGAAAGGGTTAATTTCATGTTATGGGAATGTCACCTCGATTAAAAAAAGAAAAAGAAATGCAATGAATGGACCCCTCCCAGAACCACAGACAGAGACTCTGGGGTGGCCCTGGCCCTGGTGTGCCTTGCCTTCTGTGCCACGGCTGGCTGTCCGTCACGGCAGGAGAGAAGCAGCCCCCAGCCCGGACTCTGCAAGCCCACTCTGCTCACGCGGCTCATGTGGCTTCTGGCTCCTCCTAACACCAGGGTTCTTTCCCGCCAGGTGTCTTTAAGGACAAACCCACCCTCTCGGCCCAGCCTGGCTCCATGGTGGCTTTAGGAGGAAGCGTGACCCTTCATTGTCACTTGCCAAGCTCCTATGATGTGTTCCTTCTGTCCAAGGGAGCAGAACAGGTCTTTCCTCCAGGCTCCATCCAAGAAGGCCAGGGAAAGTTCCTCATGTCCCCTGTCACCCGGGCCCACGGGGGCGCCTACAGATGCTACGGCTCTGTGAACACCTCCCTCCATAAGTGGTCAGCTCCCAGCAACCTCCTGGAGCTGATGATCACAGGTGAGAAGCTCCCGTCCAGTGCCAGCCTGGGAACCCGGTTCCCGAGGGCACTTCACAGCCCTGGGGAAGGCGGGCTTCATGAGGGGCAGTGGCTGGTCCCTGAGCAGTCTCCCCACCCACCCACTCCACTGTGACGTCTCCTGCCCAGTCCTGAGGCCCCAGGAGACTCATCTGGGGACGGCAGGCCTCACAACATTTATTCAACACCTCTGTGCTCCGCTCCCCCACCTGGCTGATCTTTGCTGGGTGGTGTTGGCTGCTTTAAATGTAGGTCTCCTTATGGCTCAGGAGCCAGCGGCCAAGGAGAGGCAGGGTCAAGGCCAGAGCTGGCCCAGGTGCAGGCCCAAGGGGAGGCAGAACCCGAGGGCAGGGGTGGGACCTTCACTGCGGGTGCTGGTTAGAGTGGGCTCAGTGGCCCCGCCTGGGCTCCTGGCCCTGGGGGCCGGGCAGAGGGCTGCTCCCTGCAGGGTGATGCGGGGAGGAGGTGCTGGACACTGGCTGACTTGATCTGAATCAGACAGCGGGGCAGGGGAAGAGGCCAGAGATGCGAGCGGGAGAGGGAGAGCAGGGATGGCCAGGCCGCGGGTTCAAGTTCCCTCCAGGGCGGGTGGCGGGTGGCGGGGCCTCACAGGAGGCTGTCTACCCGAGGTGGGTGTTGAAGGGCATGCAGGAGTCTGCGGCATCCACCGAGGGCGGGAATCCAGGGACCCACCGGAAGAGGACGCCCACCCAGGGGGCGGAGCCGGAGGTGGGAGGGACTTGGGGAGCCAGTTCAGGCGCCCGGAGGCTGTTGGGGAGGCGGTGGGCGGGAAGCCTGTGGGAGTGAAAGATGGCGGTAGAGAGTGGGCAGGTTCCCACGGGCCCCAGGTCTGTGGCCCAAAACCTGCCCTGGGCTCGGGCGGCATCCCAGGGGCTCTCAGCCAGGGCCAACGCCCCAGGGGTCATTTGTCCTTGTCTGGGGACACTGGGTTGTCGTAGGGGCATGGTGGGCTGCTGGCAGCTGGTGGTGGAGGCACAGGACAGTGACCCGGCCTGTGCCTGGTGCCACGTTTCGGGACGTGAAGGGGGCTCTGAGCTTCGTCCCCCAAGAGCCCTGCCCGTCGTCCGTGCTCGTGGGGCGTGTGGGGTATCTCGGTGGCGGGAGCTGCGCAGCGCAGGCCTGGGGAGGCTTCGCTGTCCCCCCACCCCCACCCACAGCCCACCCACAACGCACCCTACCGGGTTTTCTTCGCTGGTGAAGTTCAGCGATCCACCCTCGGGCTGCTGCTGGGCGGGCGCGCAGGACCGCTGCCCACACCGCTGGGTAGTTGGTTAGTGATGCCTGGCAGCCGGGACCATGCTCAGCCCACATGCGGGACCGCCGTTTGCCCCTTCTCCCCTGGACCTCAGGGGACCCAAACTGCGAGTCCACACACCTGCAGGGCCCTATCGCCTCTACGTTTGGGGGCCCCTACCTTTATAGGTACCATTGTCCTGTATGTTAGCGCAGAGACCAGGATGACAGCAAACTTCAGGAGCAGGACTACATCTGCCGGAATGGACCCGCTTTCCCGTGGAAAATGAGCCACCTAACAAAGAAAGGGACTGGGTTTATATAGGTTATCCTGGGAGGTGGTCTGGCGAGCATGCCAGTTTTCTTGGACAGTTAGGAATTTGGGGTTTGTTCCATCAATCAGTGAAATGGTCAGTTTTAGTGCTCAGGAATTTGAGCCCTTGGGTCAGGGGTCTTGTGCTCTGTAAGTCAGTGTTTCCAGTATGGCGAGACATTCCTTCTTATCTGCAGTTAGCCCCAGGAAAACATTTGTCAGGGGAAGTGGAAGGTGTCAGTGCATGGCTATTTTTCCTTTTCTCAGGCTACATTATTTTCAGTTCCCACACCTATTACTGTGTCTCAGAATTGTGGCTTAATATCACGCTGTCACGACCCAGCTTGTTCCTTTTGACTGTGTCTGGGACAGCCCTGGGGCCAGGTCCACCCATGCCTGCACAGCCTGAGCTGAGCCTAAATGTCCTTTGTACCTTTTCATTTTGGTTCTGGGAGTTGAGCCCAGGGCATTGTGCATACCAAGCAGGAGCTCCACCACTGAGCTCCACCTGGCTGGAAAAACACTAAGAGATACAGAAAAACACCTGTGACATGTGAAAATTATATGGCATCCATGCTGTGTTCCCACGGGCGACGCTTCATTGGAACATGGCCATGTGTGGTTGGCCGCTTTCTTGCTGGGAGGGCAGAGCTGAGATGTGGCCACAGAGCCTGCCATAGGGCCTGGAAGCTGAATATGTTTTCCATCTGGCAGTTTCCAGGAAAACTAGGCCCACTCTTTTTTTTTTTTTTTGGGTGCTGGGGATTGAACTCAGGGGCACTTGACCACTGGGCCACATCCCCAGCCCTATTTTGTGTTTTATGTAGAGACAGGGTCTCACTGAGTTGCTTAGCGCCTCACCGTTGATGAGGCTGGCTTTGAACTCACGATCCTCCTGCCTCTATCCCCAGCCGCTGGGATGACAGGCGAGCGCCACAGTGTCCAGCTGTACCCACTCCTGTTCTGGAACTTTCCACAGTACACAGGGCACCTGTGAAGACACCTCTAATTTCTACTAAGGTTTTCAAAGTTTCTTTTTGAAACTTAGCTCCTTAGCCCATTTTAAGTTTATTTTTGAACATGGTGTGAACGAGGGATTCCAGCGACTTTTTCCTCTGCTGCAAGAGGCAAGACAGCAGCCAGCTGTTGAGTGACAGTGGGTGCCACCTGGTGGTGAGGCCCAGGAAGGAAGCAATGAGGGGCCAGGCAGTGGGGTTGGAGGGAGCGTTGTTGCAGGTGCCTCGGTGAGAGAGGACCCTGCCCGAGGTGATCTCTGAACATTCAGGGCAGGGCGGGCCAGGCAGTGTGGGAAAGGTCAGGGTGGTGGATTTCCATACACAGAGGGCGGAACAGAATGTGTGTGGGTGGAACAGAATGTGTGGGGGTGGATTTCGGGAGTGTTGGCAGTGATAGTATACAGGACCCAGATTGAGCAGGGCCGTGGTGGCCATGGGGGGAACAGAGTGCAGAGGATGGCAGAGGGAGAGGGAAGGCCAGGGGCAGGCACTTGGGAGACAGAGGGCCCCACCCACGCTCACTGTGGCCTCCTTTCCAGGAGTGTACAAAAAGCCACAGCTCTCTGCTGTGCAGGACCCCTCTGGGGCACCCTGGCAGAAGATGACCCTGCAGTGCCGCTCAGAGATGTGGTTCGACCTGTTCCTTCTGTCCCAGGAGGGCAGCGCCCCTGCCACCCAGCGCCTCAGATCTCAGTATGACCATGGGCTCTTCCAGGCCAACTTCACCGTGAATGCCAGTGAGCAGGCCCGCGGGGCCACCTACAGGTGCTACGGTTCTTTCAGCTCCTTCCCCTCGCTGTGGTCAGACCCCAGCCAGCCCCTGCGGCTCTCAGGAGGAGGTGAGCCCTGACATGGCCACGTTCTCACAGGCTGTCACTGCCACCTTGTATCTGGCAACTCTGGCTCTGAGGGGGTGACCCAGAGCCTCTGGGGACAGAACGAGCTGCACAGTCGGGGGAGCAGCCTCTTGAGAGCAAAGGGGATGGCCTCAGGCAGACTGGCCCCTGGAGAAGGTGGTCCCTTAGCTCTGGTGATTTTCTTTGGGGCCCAGCCACTCATGTTTGCTCCCAACCTCCAGACAGGCAGGTGACCAGCAGGGGGTGGGCCAGACATCAGCACCTACTTACCGCCTCTGCTGGGTGCCCTTGTGCAGGGAGCCACCTACACAGCCGCACACACACCTGGGAATTCGGACCCTCAATTCACTGGGTGGCTCAGCTGGGGTCACACCTGGGCTCTGTGTTTTGTTTCTGGGGTGTGATTCTCCTCTCATGGAACCCCCGACCCGCCAATTTCTCTCTCTGCAGGATCTGTCACCTGGAATTACTGCAAGGTGAATGTGCTCAGGCTGAGCCTGGGTGGTGTCATCCTGTTGATCCTGCTGGGGTTCGTGGTAGAGGCCTGGCTCAGCAGGAGGGGCCCCCAGAAAGCTGTCAAGAGGTCCCCTGCATTGCCTGATGGGGGCAGAGTCCTGTGATGGTGATTCTGTGTGACCCTCCTGGGCCAGCAGGGCCCACGTGGAACTTCATTCTGGGTAGGTCTGTCAGGGTGTCCTGAGATTCATACTCAGGGCATGGACCCTCCAAGTGATGGGCATCACCCAGTCCACGGAAGGCCACTAACATTCCCCATAGTGAAGGATGGGGTGCTTTCCCCTGGTGATCAGGGGCAAGACGAGGAGGCCCTCTATCCCCACTTCTGTTCAACACAGTACTAGAAGCGCTAGCAGGAGCAATCAGACAAGAAGAAGAAACAAGGCACACAAATCAGAAAAGAAGTAAAACTGTCTCTATTTTGCAGATGATGCAATCTCACATGTAGGAAACTCCAAAGACTGTAAACCGTCAGCCTGCAAAAGTCAGTTTCATTGCTGTCCACAAAGAACAACTCATCCAAAAAGGAAATCAAGAAGATAATCTCATTTATGATGGCATCAAAAATACTCAAGAACAAATTAACCAAGAAGTGAAAAATGTGGGCCCAGATAATTACAAAACTCATGAAAGAGATGGAAGAAGACAAACATTAGTGGAGAGATGCCCGTCTTGGGGTGATTTTTGTAGGCGGTGGGAGACTTGAGTTGAAGTTATTTTTATTGCATATGGTCATCCAGTTCTTTCAATACCATTTGCTAAATAAATTCTCAATTTTCCATTGAATTGTTTTGGCTCCTTTGTCAAAAAACTAGTTGGCCGTATTTGTGTCAGTCTGTTTTTGGACTCCCTGTTCTTTCTAGATCTGTGATCATCTTTTTACTACACCGTCTTGATTTCTGTGAAAGTTCATAGTAGCATCATCTATAATAGCCAGAAAGGAGCAGTCATTCACAATAGCCCCATGTAAGCAATGCAAATGTCTATCAACTGGCATTTGATCGCATCAATTGAATAAGGAAACAAATTTCAATATATCCATACAATGATATGTTATTAGACAATAAAAAGAAATGAAAGATTTTCTCAAAAAGTTAAGAATGGAATGAGAGGCCAGCTGTGGTTGTGCATGCCTGTGGTTCTGGCTATTCAGGAGACCGAGGCAGGTGGATCGCAAGTTCAAGGCCAACCTGGGAAACTTAAAGAGACTCTGTTTCAAAAAAATAAATAAGGGCTGGGATTGTAGCTCAGTGGTAGAGCGCTTGCCTCACATGCGTGAGGCCCTGGGTTCGATCCTCAGCACCATATACAAAGCAATAAAATAAAGACATTGTGTCCATCTACAACTAAAAAAAAAAAATATTAAAAAAAATAAATAAAATAAATAAAAAGGGCTGTAGCTGTAGCTCATAGCACAGCAATTCCACTTCTGGGTATATGCACAGACAAAGGCGAATGTCAAAGAGGTATCTGTACACTCACATCATAGCTACGTCACTCCTGATACCCCAAAGTGAAAACACCCGGATGTCTGTCAACAGACGATGGATAAGCAAAGTGCGGTAGATACATCTGAGGGAATATTGTTCAGCCTTAAAAGGAAGAAAATGCTGCTATATGCTACAACGTGGGTAAGCTTTGAGGGTGTCATGCTAAGTGACACCAGCCAGTCGCAGAAAGGAAAACACAGTATGATCCCATGTATTCATGGTGCCCAGGACAGCCCAATCCACAGACCGCAAGAGGGATGGTGGACCTGTGGCTGGAGAGGGGTGAATGGGGCGTTTTTGGATGGGTGCAGGTTTCAGGGTGCTTTTTGGGGTGCCAGGGAACCCCAAGGCCTGTGCACACAGAGCTAATGTTCTACCATGGAGCCACACCCCAGCCCAGAGTTGCACTTTCTGAGTTGAAAATGGTCCTGGAGGTGGATGCTGGCGCGGTTGCTCAGCAGTGTGAGTGCATTGAGTAGCAATGCGGCAGGCACGTTTTGTGTGATGTGCATTTTACCCCAATTAAAAAAAGAGGAACGGAACCCTAGTACATGCCCCAAGGTGGACATCCTGAAAACGTGACGTGTGAAAGAAGCCCGTCAGGAATGCGGGTGGTGAACAATTCCATGTGTATGAAAAGACCAGAACTGCAGGCACATGGAGACCACCACGAAGAATTCCTCATCGTGCACTGGAATACAGTCTGGACGGGGGGCTTCCTCTTTTTGTTGGGACGGAAGAGAAGTCCCCAAGTCTGACTTACAGTGGAGGGTCACCTCCTCTCTCAGAGTTACCAGGAGACCTGGGTGGGCAGAGAACATGGGCTTTCTTGAAAACGCACCCACGAGAAAAGAGACCTGGTATTGAAAGGATGTCACAAATACGCAGTGACATTTCCAGTGCACTTGCGTTCTGACCCAGGGGGCTTATTTCCAGGAAGACTCACAAGTACACCCGAGCAGGGACACAGAGCCCTGTGCTGTCCCCGTCAGAGAGGTCGGGGCTGCTTTGTCTCTGTTTTTAACAAATTTATATATATATATTTTCTAATTATTGTTTTAGCGGTACAGGTTTAAGGAGTACAGTGTGATAATTTGATACACACAGTGTGTACTGATCAAACCGGGGTAGTTAACATTTCCATCTCCTTAAACATCTAAAACATTTTGATCAACACATAATAATTGTTCATATTTACATGAACAGAGTGGTCTTTCAGTGCATGTGCAGGTCAGACCAGAGTGACCACAGCACACAGTTAGGTATTTTATGAATAATTACAAGAAAGAAACCAGAGTCCCCAACACACAGGAACAGCTCAGAGGTGGAAGTGTTAAATATGCATTTTAAAGCAATGGCTATCTCCGTGGGTGTGTGGCCTTGAAATTTAATTTCTCTCTCTCTCTTTTTGTACCAGCCTTGAGATTTTATTTTTTTCATTTTTTTAAATATTTCTTAGTTGTCAATGGACACAAATATCTTTATTTATTTTTATGTGGTGCTGAGGATCGAACCCAGTGCCTCACGCATGCAAGGCAAGCTCTCCACCACTGAGCTACGATCCCAGCTCCCAGCCTTGGGATTTTAAACCCTGAGTATTCCCGCGTCCTCTCAGTCTGTCTTGCGCTCCTGTGGGCCAGGCTCTGTGTTTTGATGTGCGGACACAAGAGGACCATGTGGAGCTGAGTGGCGCTCAGCCCCCGGGGCTCCCTGCACAGGTGTTTTGTGACCCTTGTGCAGGACTCAAGTTGCTGGCCAGGTCACAGTGTCCCACAAAGGGACTTTGGTGAGCCCCTAAAGGCATTCCCCTTGTAGCCCCCAGATCCTGCTGTGAGAAACAAGTTCTGAGTGGGTGGTCCATTTTTAGAATATAGTATTCAGCCTTAATTGGGATGTAAGATCAAATCATAGCCATTTAAAGAATTTATTTATTCTAACACATGACAGCAGAGTGATTTTGATTCAGTGTACACAAATGGAGCATAACTTTTGACTTCCCTGGTTGTACACAGTATAGACTCACACCATATGTGCAGTCACACATGAACCTAAGGCATTGCTGTCCACCTCATTCCACCATCTTTCCTGCCCTCATGTCCCATCCCCTTTTTTTCCTCCCCTTTGACCAAAGTTCCTCCATTCTTCCCATGCCCCCTCCCCCATTATGGATCAGCATCCACTTATCAGAGAGAACATTTGGCATTTGGTTTTCTGAGATTGGCTTACTTCACTTAGCGTCATATTCTCCAACCCCATCTATTTACCTGCAAATGCCCTAATTTTATTCTCTTTTAATGCTGAGTAATATTCCATTGTGTATATATACCACAGTTTCTTTATGCGTTCATCTATTGAAGGGCATCTAGGTGGCTCCACAGTTTAGCTATTGTGAATTGAGCTGCTATAAACATTGAAGTGGCTGTGTCACTGTAGTATGCTGTTTTTAAGTCCTTTGGGTATAGACCGAGGAGTGGGATGGCTGGGTCAAATGGTGGTTCCATTCCAAGTTTCTAAGGAATCTCCGTACTGCTTTCCAGATTGGTTGCACTAATTTGCAGTCCCACCGGCAATGTATGAGTGTGCCCCTCATCCTCGCCAGCAGTTGTTGTTGTATTCTTGATAACTGTCATTCTGACTGGAGTGAGATGAAATCTTAGAGTATTTTTGATTTGCATTTCTCTAATGGCTAGAGATGTTGAACGTATTCTCATTTATTTGTTGATCGATTGTATATCTTCTTCTGAGAAGTGTCTGTTCAGCTCCGTAGCCCATTTATTGATTGGGTTGTTTTTTTTGTTTTTAAGCTTTTTGAGTTCTTTATGTATCCTGGAGATCAGTGCTCTATCTGATGTGTGTGTGGCAAAAATTTGCTCTCAGAATGTAGGCTCTCTGTTCACCTCATCGATTGCTTCTTTGCTGAGAAGCTTTTTAATTTGAATCCATCCCATTTATTGATTCTTGCTTTTATTTCTTTCACTTTAGGAGTCTTGTTAAGGAAGTTGGGGCTTAATCCAACATGATGAAGATTTGAGCCTACTTTTTCCTCAATTAGGCACAGGGTCTCTTGTCTAATTCCTAGGTCCTTGATTCACTTTGAGTTGAGTTTTGTGCCTGGTGAGAGAGAGGGGTTTTGTTTTATTTTGCTGCATGTGGATTTCTAGTTTCCCCAGCACCATTTCTTGAAGAGGCTATCTTTTCCCCAATGTATGTTTTTGGCACTTTTGTCTAGTATGAAATAACTGCATTTATGTGGATTTGTCTCTGTGTTTTCTGTTGTGTCCCATTTGTTGACATGTCTATTTTGGTGACAATATCATGCCATTTTTGTTACTATAGCTTTGTAGTATAGTTTAAGTTCTGGTATTGTGAACTCTGATCCTGCTTCACTCTTCTTGCTAGGGATTGCTTTGGCTATTCTGGGTCTCTTATTCTTCCAAGTGAATTTCATGATTGACTTTTCTATTTCTATAAGAAATGATGTAGGGATTTAAAAAAAAAATATTTATGTTTTAGTTGTAGGTAGACAGAATATCTTTATTTTATTTTTATGTGGTGCTGAGGATCAAACCCAGTGCCTCACGCATGCTAGGCGAGCACGCTACCACTGCGCCATAACCCCAGCCCCTGATGTAGGGATTTTTTTTAAAAAATATTTTTTCAGTTGTAAATGGACACAATATCTTTATTTATTTTTATGTGGTGCTGAGGATTGAACCCAGTGCCTCACGCATGCAAGGCAAGCACTCTACCACTGAGCCACAATCCCAGCCCCCTGATGTAGGGATTTTAATTGGAATCACATTGAATCTATGTAGTGCTTTGGGTAGTATGGCCATTTTGACAATATTGATTTTGCCTATTCAAGAGCATGGGAGATTTTTCTATCCTCTAAGGTCTTCTTCAATTTCTTTCTTTAGTGTCCTGTAGTTTTCATTGTAGAGGTCATTCATCTCTTTTGTTAAATTGATTCTCAAGTATTTTATTTTTTTGAGGCTATTATGAAAGGGGTAGGTTTCCTAATTTCTCTTTCAGAGGATTCATCACAGATGTATAGAAATGCATTTGATTTATGGGTATTGATTTTATATCCTGATACTTTGCTGAATTCATTTATTAATTTTAGAAGTTTTCTGGTGGAATTTTTTGGATCCTCTAAGTAAAGAATCATGTCATTGGCAAATAATGATAGTTTAAGTTCTTCTTTTCCTATTAGTATCCTTTTAATTTCTTTCATCTGTCTAACTGCTCTGGCTAGAGTTTCAAGGACTGTGTTGAATAGAAGTGGTGAAAGAGGGCATCCCTGTCTTGTTCCCATTTTTAGAGGAAATGCTTTCAATTTTTCTCCATTGAGGATGATGTTGGTCTTTGGTTTTGCATTGATAGATTATACAATGTTGAGGTATGTTCTTACTGTCCCTAATTTTTCTAGTGTTTTGAACATGAAGAGGTGCTGTATTTTATCAATTGCTTTCTCAGTATCTATTGAAATAATCAAATGATTCTTGTCTTTAAATTTACTGATGTGGTAAATTGTGTTTATTGATTTCTGTATGTTGAATCAACCCTGCATGGCTGGGATGAAACTCATTTGATCATGGTGCACTATCTTTTAAATATATTTTTATATGTGATTTGCCAGAATTTTATTGAGAATTTTTGTGTCATTTTTCATCAGGGGTATTGGTCTGAAGTTTTCTTTCTTTGATGTGCCTTTGTCTGGTTTTGGAATCAGGGTGATACTAGCCTCGTAGAACGAGTATGGAAGGGTTCCCTCCATTTCTATTTCATGAAGTAATTTGAGGAGTATTGGTATTAATTCTTCTTTGAAGGTCTTGTAGAACTGGGCTGAGAATCTGTATGGTTCCAGGCTCTTCTTGGTTGGTAAGTTTTTGATGGCGTCTTCTGTTTCTTTCCTTGAAATTGATCTGTTTGAGTTGTGTATGTCCTCCTGGCTCAGTTTTGGCAGATCATATGCCTCTAGAAATTTGTCAGTGTCTTTGGTATTTTCTATTTTACTGGAGTATAGATTTTCAAAATAGTTTCTAATTATCTTCTGTATTTCAATAGTGTCTGTCTTGATATTTCCCTGTTCATCTCAAATTTTAGTAATTTGAGTTTTCTCTCTCCTTCTTTTCGTTAGGGTGGCTTAGGGTTTATCAATTTTATTTATTTTTTCAAAGAACCAGCTTTTTGTTTTGTCAGTTTTTTGAATTGTTTCTTTTGTTTCAATTTCATTGATTTCAGCCCTGATTTTAATTATTTCCTGTTTTCTACTTCTTTTGGTGTTGATTTGTTCTTCTTTTTCTAGGGCTTTGAGATGTAATGTTATATTGTTTATTTGTTGATTTTTTCTTCTTTTAATGAATGAGCTCAATGCAATGAACTTTCCTCTTAACACAGCCTTCATAGTGTCCCAGAGATTTTGATATATTGTATTAAAGTTCTCATTAACCTCTAAGAATTTTTTATCTCCTCCCTGATGTCTTCTGTTATCCATGCATCATTTAATAGCATATTATTTAGTTTCCAGGGGGAAGGAGTAGCTTCTACTTTTTATTTTACCATTGATTTCTAATGTCATTCCACTATGGTCTTTTAGAATGCAGGGTAGTATCTCTGTTTTTTTTGTACTTGCTAAGACTTGCTTTGTGACATAACATATGGTCTAATTTAGAAAAGGATCTGTGTGCTGATGAGAAAAAAGTGTTTTCTCTTGTTGATGGAGGAAATATTCTATATATCTGTTAATTCTAAATTACTGATTATATTATTATGTTCTATGGTTTCTTTTTTTAGTTTTTGTTTGGAAGATCTGTCCAGTGGTGAGAGAGGTGTGTTAAAGTCACTCGGTATTATTGTGTTGTGGTCTATTTGATTCTCGAAATTGAGAAGGATTTGTTTGGTATACATGGGTGCTCCATTGTTTGGGGCATAGATATTTATGATTTTTATGTCTTCTTGACATATGGTTCCCTTAAGCAGTATGAAATGACCTTCTTTATTCCTTCTGACTATGTTTGGTTTGAAGTCCACTTTATTTGGTATGAGGATGGAAACCTCTGCTTGTTTGCATGGTCCATTTGAGGGTATGTTTTTTCCCATCCTTTCACTTTCAGTCTGTGGATGTCTTTTTCTATGACTCTTGAAGGCACCATATTGTTGAGTCTTTTTTTTTTTTTTTTAATCTAATCTAATAGTCTATTTCTTTTAATTGATGAGTCTAGGCCATTAACGTTCAGGGTTATTATTGAAATATACTTTGTATTTATGTTCATTTTTGTTTATTTTTGGTTTTAACTTGACTTGGCTTCTCCTTTGATTGGCTTTTCCTTTAGTGTAGTTCCTCCCTTTGCTGATTTTCATTGCTGTTTTTCATATCCTCATGGAATATTTTGCCAAGGATGTTCTCTAGTTCAGGCTTTCTCATTGTAAATTCATTTAACTTTTGTTTATCATGGAAGGTTTTTATTTTGTCATCAAATCTGAAGCTTAATTTTGCTGGATATAAGATTCTTGGTTGGCACCCATTTTCTTTCAGAGCTTGGTATATTTTGTTCTGGGATCTCCTGGCTTTGAGGATCTAGGTTGAGAAATCTGCTGAAATCCAAATTGTTTTCCCCCTCTATGTAATCTGTACCTTCTCTCTTGCAGCGTTTACAATTCTATCCTTATTGTGTGTGGGAGGCATTTTCATTATAATGTGCCTTGGTGTGGATCTGTTGTAGTTTTGTGCATCTGGTGCCCTGTAAGCCTCTTGTGTTTGATTTTCCAATTCATTCTTCATGCTTGGGAAATTTTCTGATATTATTTCAATGAAGAGATTGTGCATTCCTTTGGTTTGTACCTCTGTGCCTTCCTCTATCCCGATAATTTGTAGATTTGGTCTTTTCATGTTATCCCATAATTCTTGGATGTTCTGTTCATGGTTTCTTATCATCTTCATTGTATGGACAACTTTATTTTCAAGATTATATATTTTTTCTTCATTGTCTGAGGATCTGTTTTCCAAGTTCTCTACTCTGTTGGTGATGTTTTCTATTGAGTTTTTTTTAAATTTGTTTTACTGTTTTCTTCATTTCAAGGATTTCTGATTTTTTTTTTTTTTTTTCAAGAGTCTCTCTTTTCGGTACTGGAGATTGAACTCAGGAGCACTTGACCACTGAGCCACATCCTCAGCCCTATTTTGTGTTTTATGTAGAGACAGGGTCTCACTGAGTTGCTTAGCGCCTCGCCATTGCTGAAGCTGGCTTTGAACTTGCAATTCTCCTGTCTCAGCTTCCCTAAGTGCTGGGATTACAGGCGTACGCCACCACGCCCAGCTGAGTCTCTCTTTCTTGAAGTAATCTTTTGCTCCCTGTATTTGCTCTCTTATCTCTTTGTTGGAGTGATCAATGGTTGCCTGTAATTGTTCTCTTATATTATTCTGTGCTTCACAGATCATTTTAATTATGTACGTCCTGAACTCCTTCTTTGACATTTCATCTACTGTGCTGTCAATGGATTCTATTATTGTAGCATCTTGGTTTGTTTGGGGGCATTTTCTTCCCTCTTTTTTTCATGTTGTTCATGGGTCCTCCTCTCTATCAGTGCTGATCTGAGGTATTACAGTTTCTATCCTATAATCTCGTAGTGTCCCTGCAGGTCCAATACCTCACCTCTTGTGTAACCAGGCCTGCAGGGACCTCGGGGATGGTCTTCCTGGTCCTGGCTATTGTCTCAAGATGGAAGCAGGCCAGGAGAGCTGTTGGGGGGTCATAGTGTGGTGGATCCCCTCCTCCATGTGTGCTGCCGGGCTCGTTGTGCTCCACCTGCTCCGCATGGTGGTCCGGGGTCTTTGGCTTTCATTCTGTTAGAGGGTCAGGCGGAAGAGCAGCATTCAAATCTGGGACTGGATTTTTTTTCGTATCTCGCAGGTAGTTAACCTGGCCTCGCTGTCCGCTGTCTGGTGGCCCTGAGCCAGAGCCACAGTGTTTCCTCTTTGGTGGCCTCAGCAATGTGTAACCACAACTTTTCTGAGGGCCCACACTGCATCCAAAAGTTTAAGAATTTCCTGCCCATACTTTATGTCTTTTCCTCCTGAGTTAATCAGTCCCATTTCCTTATTCAAGGCCCCAGGAACATGAAGCATAGTGAATTACAGACTATTTTGAGTCTGTAAATATTCACACAGATTCCTGCTGCCAAGTGAAGTGCTCAGGTTAGAGCAATAAGTTCCCTGAGGCAGAGGTTCTGCCTTAACAGTGGAGTCCAGAGTGACCACCACATTCCAGCAAAACATACCTCATCTTTTATAAAAGTGCTTCCATTTGTGAAGTACCCTGCATTAGGGTCCTGAGGGGCTGGCCTGTCAAGTCGGGTCTGCTGGAGAACACTTCATCCATGACCTCAATACAGTGGTGATCAGGTTGTCCAGGTGTGATGGGCAGCAAAGTTGCTGGGTTTAGAGTCTGGATGACTTCAATGTGGGTTTTCAGATAACAGGCCTTGGTATTTGACCATTTTCTCATAAGTCAACCAATATTATCCTTTGTACTCTAACAATGTAAAAATTAATGAGGACACCTGACAACCAGTTCTTGTTCCATAGCCAGTTCATCAGCTTCTAGTACCAGAAGAGCTGTGGCTGCAAGGGCCCATAAACAAGGTGGCCAGCCTTGGGCTACAGAGTCCAGTTGTTTGGATATATAGGTCACTGGATGGTGCCATGTCCCCTGCATCTGAGTCAAGACTCCTGCAAGCCACTCCAGACCATTCATGGACATACAGAAAGAAAGGCTTTGTGAGCTCAGGGAGCCCTAGTCCAGGAGCACTGGTGAGCATTTGTTTAATGTCCTCAAAGGCCTTTTGTTATGTTGGCTTTATATTAGAGGATCACGTTCCCCCCTTTGTGGCTTCCTAGAGGGGTTTTGCCACAACTGAAAAGCTGGGGATCCATCTACGGCAGAATCCAGCAGCCCCCAAGAATTCTCTAATTTGACGGTGGGTTGAAGGGGCTGGAATTGAGCAGATCGCTTGTTTCTTCTCAGAGCCCAGTTGCCGTTGCCCCTGAATCAGATAGAAACCAAGGTAGTGGACTTTTTCTTGACAGATCTGGGCTTTCTTCTATGAAACTTTGTTACCAGCCTTACATAGGAGAGTGAGAAGTAGTTAGGTCCCCTCCGTGCAGTCCTCTCTGGTGACCATCTACATATGGAGGCAAGGCACATCTGCACTGTGTTGCAGGAAAAGCTTTTAAGTCAGGGGCCAGTGCCATCCCAAAGGCGGTTGGTGAGTTTTTGAAAGCTTGCAGTAGCCTAGTCCTCCCAGGTCAATTGGCCTTTGTTCCCATTAGGATCTCTCCACTGGAAGGCAAAGAGTGGCTGACTCTGTGGTGCCGGTCAAATGCAGAAGAAGGCATCTTTAAGGTCCAGGCATGTGAAACAGGCTGTTTCAGCCAGGAACAGACTTAGGAGAGTGTATGGACTAGGGACCACTGGATGTCAGATTGCTGTGGCTTGATTTACTGCACATAAATCTTGGACAGGCTGATAATCATCAGTTCCTGGCTTCTGGACAGGCAAAAGAGGTGTATTCCATGGTGATTGGCAAGGCCTGAGAATCTCGTGTTGTAAAGTTCTGTCCAAATGTTTTTGAATTCCAGGTTGTGCCTTATAGGAATATGAAACTGTCTCAGGCGTACTGGCATGGCTCCCGGTTTTAATTCCACCACCAGGGGACTGTTTTGGGCTAGTCCCGGTGGATTGTCCTCTGCCCATACTCCTGGCACTTAGAAAGGGAGCTCTGGCCCCTGTTATGGTGTCTCTACTGGGCTGAAGAGGTCTCACTCCTCCTCTTGGGGAATTGTGAGGTTAAAATTCTTGTTTCAGGTTTTCCCAATGACAAGCCGCCTGACCTCTTGCATCAAAAGTTATTTGGGGGGGCTGGGGTGTGGCTCAGTGGTAGCGTGCTTGCCTAGCATGCATGAGGCACTGGGTTCACTCCTCACCACCACATAAAAATACAATAAAGATATTGTATCCACCTACAACTAAAAAATACATAGTTTTTTAAAAAAATGTTATTTGGGCCAGAGTTTTTCCAGCAGGTCTCAACCCTTCAAGGGCAATCTGGCGTATACAGGAAATCATGGATCACTTCATGGCCTGCTAAATTGCATTGCTGGGGCAACAGGAAAGAGTGACGAGCTTTGTTTCTTTGAATGTGGGCCCACATGTTTAGTCACCACCAAGTGGTGAGTCCCAGTGTCCATCATAAAGTCCATGGGTTGGCCCCCATAAACATTCAGACCAGAGGCTCCTGGGGGCCCAAAGGGATGGAGCCCAGTTGGTCCTAGTCCTCATCATAATTTTCCATAGCTGCCAGCCCCACAAAACCTCTCTCAGGGGCATCAGATGGGTGTTTGTGGTGCTAAGCATCACGGGGGACCCGTTTGTAAGGCTGGTATCGCCCCTGAATGCCTTCGCCCCTCTTATCCTGGTAAGGAGTAGCAACAGCCCGGTTGTGTGTTAGTTGGGGCATTCAATTTTCCAGTGGTTCTCCAGATGGCAGTGGCACTCTGGTTTGGTCTCAGCTTGGTTCCAGGTTGCGGTGGTCCTTCCTGCCAGATTTTCCCCTGGTCTTGCATTTGACCCCGATTTTGATACTTGTTTTGGCTTTGCTCTGGTGGGACCCCCCCCTTTGAGTGATTCCTGAGTTTGCAATAAATGCAGCTGCAAGGAAATCCATTTTCTTCTTCATCTTCCGGTCAGCTGCTGGTTGGGCCTTCTGGGCTCGATTGATAAACCCTGTGGTGGCCATTTCAGTCAGCTCTCTGGCACTCACCCCAGCAAAGCCCTCTAGTTCTTGTAATTTTCAGTGAATGTCACTCTGAGCTTGTCCCACAAAGGCTGCATTGATCCTCCGCTGGTTGGTGCCCCAGGGTCAAAGGGCGTGAATGCCTCACATAAGGGGCCTTCGTCAGGCCTTGGGGCCCTTCTGATATCTTGTCTATATTAGGGGCTTGCTTTTCCCTTCCTGTAGGCCTCCTACGAGGGCTTCCTGGTATGGTGAGCAGCAAGTGGCCTGCCCTGCCCTCCCAGGGGTCCCTTGGTTCTTACGGGACACATGGTCACAAGTGAGGGTGGCATGGGAGACGGGAGGTGGTGAGGTGTTTGGGCAGTTGGTGCTGGGCAAGGGGACCTTGCAATGGCCACTGGCTGGATCTACATTGTGACGTTGTAGCTACCTCTTTGTGTGGGTGCCACCAGAGCCACCACGCTGGTCCCCAACACAGAGATTCAGGGTGACGTGAGCAGCGCCCACTCACTCTCAGGAGTGCGGCGGGATGAGGATGGAGGAGACAGAACCCAACGGCTTGGCCTCAGGGAACGCCTGGTGCCCATCCATTGGAGGCGTGATCTGTGTGGACGAGGCTGAGCCACAGGGTGATTGTGCTGCAGAGGGAAACCCAGGTCTAGAGTGTCCCCGAAGCCCTCTGTGCTCAGAGGTGGGCTTCTGGGAAGGGAGTGGATCCTGAGGATTCGATGGGCACCTGGGAGGTGGGCCCTGGCTGGGTGGACACTGGATGTGGCCTTGGAGGACTCGCTCCAGCACCTGCTCTCTCCTCCCGGCTGCCCTGGGCTGGCGGCTTCCTCTGTCCCCTTCCACTCCGTGCCCTCCTCTCTTCAGGCCCCAGCAGCGCATCGCCCGACCTAGACTGGACCCTCCAAAGCTGGACCCAAGGCCCACCCTCCTTCCTCAGGTGGAGTTCCTTGGGTGTTGGGTCACAGCAGTAAAAACCAACTGTCACGGCCCTTCCCGGGTCCACAGGCCCTTCCTCCACACTCCCACATATGGGGTCTGCCTGAGCCCACCCAGAGTCACCCTCTGCTTAGGAAGAGGCACAGGGCCTGCTCCACATGTGCAGGGCCACAGCGTGGGCACCTCTCCCATGTCTGTGTGGCTGCAAGAGCAGAGCAGGAAACCCTGAGAGGAACGGAGGCCAGCCTGACCGGGTGCAGGGTGAGGGCAGAGCCGGCCTGAGCCAGGAGCCCTCCCCTTCCTGTGGAGCAGCTGATGTCACCATTGTGTAAGGAGGCGCCCAGGGCCCAGGAGGCTCCAGCCATGGGTGTGTCCCTGTGAGGCCCCTGAGACCAGCCAGCTAGGTGTGTGGGGACTGGGCTGAGGCCTTGTCATGGCCCCAGGGATCTTTCTGCTGCTTGGACTTGGTGAGCACTACAGGGGTGTGATTGTAAAGATGGAGGTTCCTGACCCGGCTCCTCCCGTGGGACTCTCCCTCCATGAGGTCCTGGTCAGGTGGCTGGCCAGGGATCACCCCACGGCCCCAGGGTGTCCTCTTGCAGCAGGTGTGGGGCCCCAGCTCCAGTGTTGGGGTCCCAGGGTCCCAGGGCAACACCCTCTCATCAGCCTCCCTCTGTTTCAGTGTTTTTCTGGACCAAAGGATCCAGGCACAGGATGGTGAGTGGCCCTGTCCCTCAGTGCTGGGCAGCTCTGGGTCTGGCAGGTGGACCCTGGGAGGAGCGTGAGGAGCCTTGGACTCATGCAGGGACCTGCCAGGTCCTGGGTCCATGTTGTCCCTCCAGGGCTGGTCTTCACTGTGCTGTCCATCTTGAAGGGGGTCCCCTGGCATCCAGAGAGCTGCCTGGAACGGCAGAGACGGACCAGGACATGTAGAGACAGAGGGCTGGGACTTAGCCTGAGCCCATGTCCCCCTGAGGATGGGGGCCGTGATGCATCCTCTCTGCTTGGGTCACCTGGCCGCTCTGGCTCTGTGGTCTGAGTGGTCAGCTTGCAGCGTCCACTCGTTCCCTCAATGCAGACCTCGGCCTTGCCTGGTCTGGGCCCTCTGGCAGCTCCTGCCCCACAGAGCCCAGTTCCTCCTTTCTGACTGGGGAAGGTTTGTGGGTGAGCACAGGCAGAGGGCTCATGGTGGGGCGTGGGCCTGCCCTGTGGGGTGACGCCAGCTTCAAGTGCCTGAGAACACTCCCTGTCCCCACGCTCCCAGGACTCTCCTGAGCTCATCACAGGCACCACTCTCATCTTGTTACAGTTCCTCTAAAAGCCTAGCCCGTCCCTTCTGGGTTGAGGTACGGGGAGCCCTGGACCGGGGACCAGAGGGTGGCTGTGCTGGCCGGAGGCTGTCAACCCCTGGGAGCTACAGCCAGGCTCTGAGGGGAGCTGGGACCCCAGTCGGCACACAGGGAGGGGACGCGCACAGGGAGGGGACACGCACAGTGGGGCGGAGACCCTGGGCAGGGTCTGTGCTGCGCACGCGTGGGACAGTGAGGTGGGTGGCAGAGTCCACGGCTGGGGACTGTGTCCTTGGCTCTCCTCATCTGTCACTGCCAGCTCCAGTGGGTCACTGTGTCCTGACAAGCCTCCTTCTGTCCAGTATTCACAGTAGTGAATACTGATAAAATGTGTCATTTTGGAGACCTGGGTGTCCCTTTTATCAGGGCTCATCTCCCCTCATAGATCCTCTCTGGCAGTCCTGTAAGTCTCTGTCACAGAGCCCGTCTCTGGGAGTGGCCAGGCTTCCTCTCTTGCTTGACTCCGTTGGCTGGGAAGGTTCGCTGCAGTCCCTGAGGCCAGCAACCCTTTGTTGAAGGTTGTATTTTTGGGTAATCAGTGCAGCAGGAGCGCAGGGCAGCCCCTAGCTGTGTGCTTACTCCCAGGTCCGCCTTGGCCCCTGTTGGCTGGGCTCTCGGCCTCTGCCCTCTTTCTCCACCTCCTCTTCCTCCTCCTTCTCCACCTCTGCCAACTTTGCCCACAACCGGCTAGATGCAGTATGTCCTGGGGCTGAAGGCGGATCTGTGGGGAGGGGTGGGCAGCTCCCTCTCCGACTGACAGTTTTCCCACCGTAGCGGCCACTACTGGTGAGACCAAGAACCCAGTGAGTGACGTGAGGTACGGCAACTCAGACTCCCCCAGTAACGGCTTTCGAGATCCTATTTGTGTCATGTCTGTGACTTTCTTTGACATCCCTGCCCCCTTCCCCTCAGCTCCAGCCCTGCCGTGGACGACCAGGGAGAAGATGAGCGTGAGTGGACGGGGAGGAGGGCGGATGGCCAGATGGACACACAGGTAAGCCCTCCCCCCACCGCCTCTCCTCCCAGCCTGTGCCCAGGAGCCTGCTCCACACGCGTGCCTCCCATGCAGGTCCCCATGATGGAAGACCCACAGGAGGTGACCTATGCCTAGCTGCACCCAGGGATCCTCACGAGGAGTGTGGGTCCACTGCCCTCCAGAGTGCTCCAGGACACGCCGACTCAGCCCTGTGTGTGTGCCATGCTCACCTCTCCTTGAGAGGATGGCAGGGCCCAGCTGCTGCTGCACGTCCCTCAGCACCAGCCACCAGCTTGGAGCCTTGAGGCTCGGAGAGAGAAGCGTGCCAGCTGCCAGGAAACTCGAGGACTCTCTTGGCAGAGTCCTGGCTCCTGGCATATTTGCCCACCAAGTGTTATTGGGCCCAGCCTGCTTGGGCCCATGTGGGGAGGAGCAGATGGGCAAGGCAGGGCTCCTCTAGGGAATTGGCCACCTGCTGAGGGAGGCAAGCTGGCCCTGTGGCTCTCGGGAAGTGAGCAAGTGGCCACCAGTGGGGGCCCGTGCAGGGAGGACCACAGGCACAGAGAAGCAGGGAGGAGTGGAGCTGTCCCACAGCTTGGCATTGTGGACAGCGCTGCAGAGAGCCAGGTCACAGGCGTCTCCTAGGTGGCCAGTCCATTCTGCCCGGCCGTGATCCCAAAGGGGGGTCCCTGGCTCACGTGGGAGCTTCTCTTTGAATCTCCTCAAACCTGCAGTGGCTCTCCACGTGGCTGCAGATCCATAGGCTCAGTGCAGGGCCCCCTCCTGCTCCCCAACATGCCTCGTCTCTTCAGTGACATCTCAGTGGTTTGGGTTGCACTTCCTGGGTGACCAGTGATGTGGAGCATCTTTTTATGTATCTGTTGGCTGCTCGTGTGTGTTCTTTGAAGAAATAAATGAAATTTAGAACCTTTGCTTATTTTAAATCCAAGTTATTTGTGTTTCTGCTGTTGAGTTGTTTGATGCTTTTGGATCTTAGCTCCTATGGAAGGATGGGTACAGAGATGTTTCTAGATGCATATATCTCAATATCACTCAGCCTTTAAAAAGAAGGACGTCCTGCCATTTGCCACAGCATGGATGGACCTAGAGGACATTAGGACAAGAGAGAGCAGGCAGGCGCAGAAGGTTACGCTGCATGATCTCACTGATAAGTGGCATCTTTTTTTTTTTAAATATTTTTTTAGTTGTTGATGGA
>PVHX01017576.1:0-39584 GCA_004024805.1 Geosciurus inauris | reverse complement strand
AAAAAAATGCATTGAACTATTATGCAGCCTTAACAAGGAATGAGATTCCGATGTATGCTATAATAAATATATACTATAATATGGATGAACCTTGAAAAAATTATGCTAAGTGAAATAAACCTGTCAAAAAAAGACAAATGTAGTGTGATTCCACTTTTATACGGTATTTAGAATAGTCATATTCATAGACAAAAGGTAAAATGGTGACTGGCAGTGATTGGGTGGGAGGTGGAAAGTTGTTATTTACTGGGCACAGGCTTTCGGTTTGGAATGATCAACAAGTTCTGAAGATGGAAAGTGGTGATAATTGCACAACATGATATGTGGACTTGCTATCACTGGAATTTCATATTGAAAGTGGTAAATTTCATGTCATATATAGTTTATGACAATAAACAACGGCTTTAGTAAATAATTTTTAAGGACCTGCTTTTGGATGAAGATCTTCTTCCTTTAGAAAAAGATTTACACTTCTAATGTCATCTCTCAATGCCCTTTAAAATATTAATTCTAAATACAGCACCATAGAACAGTCTTTCTGCTTAAAAATTTTAAGGAAAAAAAGTTAAAAATTAATGAAAAATGAAATGCAATCTGTTCTATGGGATACACAATACTGAATGAGTAAATTTAGTAGAGAAAAAAAAAAAAAACACCTTAACGATGAGTATTGTGTTTCTGGATAAGAGGGTTTATGAGATGATGGAAGCTTTGGAATGAAAGGACTGCATAACTGGATACAGTGAAAATGCTGTGAAACCCCAGGAAGACTTCCTGTTGGGCCTGATACAAAGTGACCAATAAGGCAATGTCTCAGCTGCCTGCACGTGCAACCTGCCAGATCAAAGACTAATATGATCAAATGGGATTACTTCACTAACACCAATGTATGCAGATATTGTAAACTGCAGATTATGGAACATCTGTGCTTTTGCTGATTCCTTGTGGGGGCAGGGCCTTACAAGCACAGGTCTTATACTGATGGTGACAACACTGATTGTACTTGGTGCTGGAAATAAAGAAGGTACCACCACATCCTTCCTGGTACATTTTTCCCCTTAGTGTATTGATTCATGTTCTGACTATGACATTGCTCTACTTCACCATTCTGTTCTATTGCCATCAAATTTTCTAAGTAACTTCTTCATAGACAATGGTATAATAAACTTTAAAAGCTCCCTTAGATTTACTGTCCTTTATACAGTACACAAAAGTAAGTCTGCCACGTACCAGGCATGTCATGTTTTTGCATATGCTCTTGGTTCCAAGTGTTTTCTTAATGGAACTATACCCAGGCTAATATGAACAAAAGAATAGAAAGAATATCCTGATTTTTTTTATTTATTATGGTAATATTCCAACTAGACAAATTAACCAATCACTTTCATTCTGAGTATTGTGGGGTAATTTGTGATGATGAGAAACTATTATTAAAGTGATATTAGATGTCAAGGAACCAGTGTTTATTTACACTTTGCCTAGAGCTATGGTTTTAGGTGAAATACTAGTCAATACACTTTTTGTTATGATTTAGTTTCTAGTGCTAGAGCAGTGAGGAAAAGTTTCACATAGAAAGTTTCAAAGCTTCACTTATCACAGTTCAGGCTGCTCATTTCATCTACTCTTTCCCTATTGAGGAAAACAAAGAGATAGAGAATTATATAATATTGAGATTATGTTAGTCAGCTTTTACCACTGTGACCAAAATACCTGACAAACACAACTTAAGAGGAAGAAAAGTGAATTTGGGGCTTATGGTTTCTGAGGTCTCAGTCCACAGGTGGCCGACTCCTCCATTATTCTGTACCCAACTGGGGAAGGAAGTGGTGGAGGGAAGCTGCTCCCTTCATGGCAGACAGGAAGCAAAGCAGGAGGAGGGAAGGGGCTTCAGGAAAGAACAACCCTTCAAGGGCAATACCCCCAGTGACTCACCTCCTCCAGTCATACCTCACCTCTTTGTTACTGCCCAGTAGGTCCATTCAAGTTAGGATGGACTGATTAGATTACAGTGCTCACAGTCCAATCACTTTACATCCAAACATTTCTGCATTAACATAGGAGCTTTGGGGGAAAATCTCATATTCAAACCACAACCTTGGCAGAATTTTCTTTCCTTTGGTTCCTATAGCTTGTTCTCGATTCATTTTAACATTCTTGTCTTGGAAAACAATCTCACAGAGTAAGCAAGTAAGTTACGGTTTATGTCAACAGACATGTATCCAATACTAATATCGCTATAAGCCAGTGTGCTGTAATATTAAAAGTCATTGAAGTGAACGTATGTGATTACCACCCTGGTAAATCTGGGTTACAGGATAGACCAGCCCCACAGCACCAGCGGTTCTGTCTCTGATACCCTCTCAACTTCTATAATTAACTGTCAAGCCACCTTATCCATAGAGGCAATTATTCTTATCAATTCCATGTTGATCAATTTACTTCTTTCCTATTGTTTCAAACTCTTTAGTAACAGGCTACTTTACTTATTTTTGCAATTATTTTTACTTTACATTCACTCTAGGAAAAAAGAAAATTTTTCAATTTATTTGTAATCTTTCTTTCTCCTCAAGTTATTCCCTTCTATCCTTACCCTATTCCCTTCCTTAAAAATTAAGGTTCTTGAAGTAGCATCCTGCCCTTAGCTGTCTCTAACGCTCTACCCCTCATACAATGGTAAATTTGGGTAGTGCTAATCTGATTCCATTTTAAATGATTTGATAGATTTTTAAATTTCTAAGTTAAAGTTCATGCTTCAGACTTCATCTCATTTCAAATTTTTGTACCATCTGAAATTTATCTAATAAATTTCAAGAAGCTTTCTTTTCTAGATCTCCTCCATGTTTGACCTTTAAATATTTTTGTTTGCTATCTCCTTTTTCTCTACCAGTTTCTTAGGGGTTGCATATTGCCCAGGTTCTAACTGTAGAGATTTTCTCTTTGTCCTCTGTGTATATTCTCCCTCACTGATCTTCATTACCATGACTTAATTTTATATAACAGAGAATAAGATGGTATTCATAATAATAATTGATAATATTTGCAGATGATGTCTATAGAATCCTTACTGTTTGCTCAGCATTATGAGAAGCACCTTTTGCATGTAATTCTACTAATCAGTGAATAAATAATATCTTCACTGATTCACAAGTAAGGTATCTAGGTATCTGGGACTTTCATGTATACAAGCTTTCATGGATTAAATTCAATTCAAGTATATTCCTACATGGCAAAAAAATTCTCAACCTAGCTGCACACTGAAGGCACCCTAAAATCACCTGGGGAAGGTTTTTGTTTTGTGTATGTGTGTTTTCATTCCAGTATCCAGCCCCTACCCCAAAACACTTAAACTAGAATTTATGGGCATGTGCACCAACTAATATGTCCTTTTTTGGGGAGGGGGGTTACTTGGGATTAAACTCAGGGGCACTCAACCACCAAGCCACATCCCCAGCCCCTATTTTATATTTTATTTAGAGACAAGTTCTCACTGCCTCAGCCGCCTGAACCACTGGGATTACAGGTGTGTGCTACCACACCTGGATGTGTTAAGTCCTTTTAAAGTGACTTAAGTTTTTTAATGATCAGCAAAAATGAGAATTACTGCTCTACTGTAAAAATGTTGATGCAGTGTATTCATTTCTTCAGTGGCAATCTCTCCCCCCAGCTTTATCTACTAATTTTTAAAAATTAGATCTTTTTTTCATATCTTTAGAATATATCTATTTAACAAAATTTAGGACAAAAATGAATTAAGCTCAACTTACATTTAATCAAATAATTGAGATTAAATAATACTATTTTATTTGTTCAATTGAAATGTTATATTCCTTGAACGTTTTGTTCTGATTTCATAATTTAGTATCGTTCTTACTCAATCCTTTTAGGATTGGGGGTGGGGAGTGCTTCTCTGAGTGGAATGGCATTTTTTTCTGATTTTATAATTTGATACTAATCTTACTCAACCCTTCCCACACTCCATTACCTCATACCTTTAAAATGAACTCTGGAACAGCAACCACTCAGTTGGGAATTCCTTTCTCTTCTTACCTCACAACCTCCTCTTTCCAATGTGAGACGCACATATCAAGGATTCCTGGAGTTCATCCCCCCCAAAAAGAAGCTTTCTCCTCTTGCTTCTTCACACATTTCTACTACTGCAGGAGTTACATCAAATAACAATTCATTGCTTCTCTTTTAAACTAAGAATACTCCAGAATAAGAAGCATTTACACTATTTCTATTTGTAACCTCTGCACATAGGATTGTGTCTGGCACAGGGGTGATAATTAAATTCTTCTTTGTTGAATGGAGGGCTCTATTCCTGTATTACTGACTGCATTCAAGGACTGTGTCCCATGGTATTACAGCCACCATGTTTTAATAGTAAGATTGTGCACCTTTCTTCTGGAAAAATAGAAATGGAAAACAATGATGGTATCTAATACCCTGTGACCATTGATTACTGACACTAGGAGTAAGGTTTCTACCATTACTTTGATTTTTGAATAATAAGATTTTAAATGCTTTGTAAAACTTTGTTCATCTTATTGTAGAAAGATTAATAGATAATTAAAATGTGACTGTACTGAAATATTAAAGTACCTCTCTGTGTGTAGTGGTCCAAATGCAGACCTCAGATTACTATATATATATACACCTCATTTAAGGACTCTTGATTTAGGTTTTTGGATATTTTTGGTTTTACTTACTTTAGATAATACATATAGCTTTTTGCTCTTCTGCATATAATTCATAATTTAACTACACAAAAACATAGATAAATCATCAACACACATAAATGATCTTACCTCTTAAATTTTACTTACATCATTCCTTAACTTTGATGGAGATATATTGAAAAACTGAGTTTTTATATTTCTATTAGATAATATGTATATCTCTATTTACATTACAGTGCTCTAGAAATATATTTTAATGTGAGTAATCTTTGCATTTAATAGTGAATTGTAAACCCAGCTTGGTAGTGCACTCCTGAAATAACAAGGACTACAGAGGCTGAGGCAGGAGAATCTCAAGTTCAAGGTCAGCCTCAGCAACTTAGTGAGGCCCTCAGAAACATAGTGAGACATTGTCTCAAAATAAAAAATAAAAAGAGCTGAGGATGTGACTCAGTGGTAAAGCACACCTGAGTTCACTCCCCAGTAGCCTTCCCCACAAAAAAGCCACAAAAGGTGAATTCTATATAATACAGTAACTCTCACATGTGAGAATTAAAACCAACATACATAATGAATAATTCATAAAATTTATATTTAATTAAAGAGAATTAGTGACTCTGTGTATTAAGGTATAAGATACAGAATGAATTTCAGAAAAATGTTAAGATTTAACTGCAGATGTCATCTGCATGTGTTTCACAAACTTATAAATCTAGAATGCTGTTTGGACTCAAGCTTATTTCACTTACTCTTCCTCTTGTACATGAAGAATGAAACCATTCCCACACTTGTATTCTTTGTAACATCAGCCCAGGTTTTCTTGGCATAAAGAAGAATATATCCCCAAGTTACTATTCCAAGACAGAGTACAGAGCTACATGGCGAAAGCACATTAAACATTTATTTTCCTGGTGATCATTTGAATTAAGTATATGGAAAATATGAATGGTTTGTCTTAGCAATATAAATTCGGATTTGGTACCTAAATCCTTTGATAATGCATACATGTAGCAGTAGCTGTACCATCTTATAAATGCAAATCATTCAATAAAACAGAAAACATGAGAAGGAAATGTAGAACTTTGTCATTGGATAGCATATCTGATATTTCAAATGAAAGCTTCAGAATACAATTCATTACATTTAAAAACATAATTTAAACATGTGTAGATCCATACTAGTAATATCATTATACATGTAAAGACTATAAATGTTCAAAAACAATCTCTTCAATATGCTTTAAAGGTAATAAAGTTGTATATGTTTATTTAAACTGATAGTTTCAAATGGCTTCCTTTTTCATTTCTTATTATTTCTCTTTTTAGCTGTGTCACTTGATCATTATTTCTGTCCTCATTTTTTTGCCCAATTACTTGTGTATTTCCATGAAATGGTAGACATATTTTTTTCCTAACATACTTGTCCCACACATTTCTCAAGTATTAGTCTTACCTGACATTCAGTCATGTTTACCACTCTCAGTTTGTCTTAGATGTGTTCTTGATCCAGAGGGGTGACTATAAATAAACAAAATGCTGCATCTGTGACTATGTAAAACATCCTGCTCAGAGGGGACATTATTTCTGATGCTGACTCATCTTAGCTATAGTATAAACTGGGACCCTTCTTGCTGTCAATTTATACTTTCTCTTTACTTTTAGTTCCCTGATATTTCTGCTTCCCAGTTTTTACTTGTTATGTATTTATACTTTTGCTTCAAAATGTTTAGATATAGACAAAGTATATAGTTTTTGCTATAAAATAATTCAAACATTTCTCTGGGATCATAAATGTACATTGCTTCTTAGAAAACCGTTAGTGTATATAAATAAATATACAAAAATATGGAATTCCCTTATTACCATTTCAAGACTCCAGGTAGAAGCCTATTTATATAGACAAGAGTAGTTCTGAAATAAATGAAAAGAAATGACAGCTCTAAGATTCTCTGAGCATATTGTTTCCAGGTCACATTCTCACTAATCAAACAAGAATCCAGAAACACATCTGAAAATGAAATTAAAAAAAAGAAAAAATAATCGAGAAAATCCAGTTCGTAGAATAAAACAAAGTATGCATTCAATATCCAGGACTGTAGGATTTATGGTATGAAATACATTTTACAATGAAAATAATGCTGAATACAAAATTCAGAAATTAAAAAACAATTTAATCCCAGCTTTCTCATTTAGAAGAGTCTGAGGGACTGAAATAATGCTTTCTCAAAAGAAAATACTGTTGACGTAGTAACTATATGAAAAACAACAGTTCAAACCAGGATTCAGTATGATCATCAATGATGTCTTAAACAAATATAAACAATCATTGCTATTATTACTACTTTAGGCTATCTTTAAAGTTTTTAAATTTTTAAAGATAATGTGCTTTGAGTTTTTCCATGTTGTAAAAAGTACAAATACAATGAAAATATTGGGTTTAAAATCCCAAAATATTTACAGCTGGAAAAGACTCTGGGGTATATTTCTAATCTCAAGATACTGCATATTAGCAATTTGAAGCCTGGAAGTAAAAAGTAATATGATATGAAGAAAAGTGAGTTGGAAATTGAGTGAATATAAGCATAAATGTTATAAAAAATTATTAATGAAATGAAATCTGTTTTGAAAAATATTTTCTGTTAAAATATGCTTGTTTTAGAAGATGATGTTGGAAACACTTTAACAGATGCATTATAAAGTTTTAGTGTAAGCACTACAGCAAAACAGTGACCAGAACTTAATGACTAGAGTGCTTGTGTCACAAGTCAATTATTCGTATCTTTCACTACGTCATCCTATACTGCAGGTAATTTTTTCTTTCCAAAAATCAATGTAGAATTTTATAATTATCTTATTCCCCAAATCTCAATAGCTTTAAGCATTAAAAATAATATGTTAATCACATCTACAGTATGCATAGCATGCCATTTCATTCATGGATGTTGGATGAATGATTGGGTTGATGAAAATAATAAAGGTAAAATATTGTCTATAAAAATAGTCAATGAATACCTTAAAAGAGATGAATCTGACAAAATGTTCCACATTTTTCAGAAATAGGAAAAATATTATATTAATGATCAGCTCTGGTATTATTTCTATTTATGCTTTGTTGTAAGTTCCAAAATATGTTTTGTATTCTTTGGCCAACATGGATATTAGGCAAGACAAGAACAAATTTAAAGCAAATTAAAGAATTATTCCCTTATACAAATTCAATGACAAAGAAATTGCAACTCTAAGAACAAGAACATATTTACAATCAGCAGCATGTTAAAGAGGAAAGAAGCACATAGAATAAAGAATAAAATAGTTTGACCTTAAGGCCAATTACATGTATATATACACCTATTATGCCATATTAGACTAATTAATTTTGTTATTATCATAATGATAATCTAATTAAATATACTCAAGTATTTGTTCCACACAGGAGAAGGTACATATTTGCTGAACCTTTGCCATCTCCTATGTACAATTCTTTTTACATGATAACTTCATTTAATCTTTTACTGAGTATTTAGCATAAATATTATTATGTGCATTTGAAATATAAAGAAACAAAGGCTTAAAGACACAACCTGTAAGAAGCACAGGTATGCTTTGTTCCTACCTCTGGCTCCAAATCTCCCTGCCATAAGGCCTTTGTGCTGCTGCTTTTCAATGTGAGTGAATCTCCTTGAAGACTACTCACACATTTGGCAATCAGTGACAATTGTTGTAAGGACTGTGGAATTACACATTTGTATTTGGTCTGTCCAAGGGAAAAAAAAAAAAAAAAAAAGCAAGAGCTCTCCAGAGCTGGTAATTAACACATGCTCCTTCTTTTGAATTTTTTTATCACCTTTTAAGTAGTAGTATTCTATTTCAATATATGTTATAGGAACCAATGTTGTGATTGAAAAGTATTTTCCCAGCTAGAATATTCCAGGTCAGTGCAGGGACAACCAATGACAATGTGGCAATAAGACCCTTCTCTGTGACTGACTGGTTAGGATAATGGATGTAAGCTGTACTTCAGACAAAAGCACACTGACTGCAGGCTAGCAGGGACACCTTTTATTCTAACAAACTACAAGGACACTTGACTAGCTTCTGACTAAAGTAGGTTGGAATTGGAATAATCATTGTACACAACTTATATTCTGGATTAAAGAAATACAAGCCTTTAAATGAATTCAGCTCAAATGCATATATGTATACACATATATTGAGAATATTATGTTGGTTTTTCTTATTCATCATTTCAAAAGTCACCAGAGTTTTAAAATGTAGTCATTCTGTGAATTTTTAATGAAAGACTCTTTACTATTTATTTGTTTTCATGTCACATATATTATGTTGAAAGTGGAGAGTATCAGTTGACATTGAGGACAGGCATCAATCATAACATGGACTGTCATGGCAAAATACAATTACATGTATATATAAGCTGGTGACTTACAACATTTATTCCTTACAGTTCCAGAGCCTAGGATGTCTGAGATCAAGGTGCCAACAGGATCAGGCTCTTGGTACGGGCCCTCTTCCTGTTTTATAGACAGGCATCTTCTTGCTGTGTTCTCTTATGGTAGGAGTAGAGTTAATTAGCACTCTGTCCTCTCATTATTAGGGCACTAATCTCATTCAGAAGGTCGCTACCCTCGTGACCTAATTATCTTCTAAACCCTCACATACAAATACCATTACATCACGATTAGGGATTCAATAAGTGCATTCTGGGGACACATAAACATGCAGTCCATGCAACTGGCTGTTTTTTCCTAACCTTCGAATGTACAACACCTCATACAGGTTCCATGTATGAGTAATAAACCCTTTGCTTATTAGGTTTTACCTCAGGAAGAGAAAGTTATTTTTTGGTAAGATGTTTGCTAAAAGCATAAAGAAATAATGAACACAAAATCTTTTTAGTACTGAAAACAGTCCTTAGCTCTACTTGGCCCTAAAAATGTTGCCTGATTAAAGTCACTTGGTCCCTTTGAGTACTCAACCAGAAACCAAAAATGTCTAAATACTTTTTCTATCATGAGTTCACAGCACATAAAAAGAATTTCATCAAACACATTTGTATTTGAAGGGAATTCCTGTAAGAAATGCTAATATTTCAATAATAATTAGAGAAGAAGAAAGTAAGGGCATCAGAGAAATAGCTATCAAATTCTGCAACAAGCTTAGGCAACCTCTTGTTAATAGGCTATATGTTTTCATTACCTAGGGAAGAAAATCTGATCTCTGGAAAGAATTTTAAATCAGAAACACAGAATTATATAGAGTACAGTAAAATATATGGACAGTGAAGGACCAGTAAAAATGCAACTCCATAAAAATATCCCATTAAGGGTTTTACCAGTACCATAATGAAATGGCTCACACGGCAGTGAAACTACTAGATGGCTAAATGTTTGGAGGACATCTCGAGGCTGAAATGGGTTGTTTCTGCTACCAAGAATCTCATCCTCCAGCCCTAGCTCTTTATTTGGTGTTCTGGGGGGCTCCAAAGAGCATCAGGAGAGCAAATCCTTAAGCATAAACTCTCTCACCTTCTACTTATTTCAAGCTTGCTGATGTTTTCTTGGCCAAAGCAAGCCTTATGACCCACCCAGATTGAAAATTTGGGGAAACAAATTCAACATCTTGAGTGGAAAATCTGCACCATCACTTTGGAAGGAGGTGCATTTAGAGGGAGAATAATTTATAACCATTTTTATAATAAATGACATGGTACTTTCATATCCATTTGGTAATTATTTTAATAATATTTTAGATACTAATAGTCAGTTTTTCTGTGATGTACAAAATATTGGTAGTATGAATATCATTTTAAATTTTCTACAAAACAAAATACATGCTTTCCATAAAAAACACAGAACATTATATTTTCCAGTAAAGATTTAAAATAAAGAAAATTAAATAAAAAATAAAATGGACTGCCATTTATTTAACAGATTCCTAAATGCTGTGCCATTTATTAATAAGCGTGTCCATTTATATTATGGAAATTTTACAAATGCACTGAGGTACACAGTTTGACATAAGTGTTTCTCATAAAAGAGAGAGTGTGTTGAAGAAGGAAGAATTCTGAGTCTGAAAGCATTGCCTTAAATGTAGGACATTGTACAGTGCATTCAATTTTAGAATTGGGATCAATTTATTATTTTGGTAGAAATGTCAATGATAACAAGTTTGTAAACTTTAGAAATGCTTTCTCATAAAATAGGAAAACTAAAATTAAGAAGTAATTAAATTTGCAGGAAATTGTCAGCATGAAACAGGTCTTAAAGTTGTCATTCTGAACAGAATCAATTTTTTTCTGAATACATGAAAATAATTTATACCTCAGATAATAATCTGAAAACAAGAAATCTTTAAAACCAAGTGACTCCAAGAATACTCCTGAGCTGGATATTACTACATTGTTTAAACAGTGCCTCTAGGAAAATTATTCACAAATACTGTGAGCCTCCTATTGGTAAAAGAGTCGGCCAAGGGACACTCTTTCATCCATTGTAGTGTGGCAGGCCCTTAGTAAACACTCCACAGAGATTTTTATGAACACCTTGCCTAAAAATTATGTTTTTTCTGACTTTTTTCCCTATGACTTAAGGGGTTTTGCTTTGAATCTTTTGTTTTATATATTTTGAAAATATAGTAACATAAAGTGCCCTCAATTTACCAATTAGAATATTTTCTTTTGTATTTGTGACAATTTAATATATTAATGTCATTTGCAGTTTTCACATATTGTTTCCCCAAATGTACACTCCCCTTTAAGGACTCAGAACAAAATCCAGATCACAAAAAAGGACAAGTTGGCATCTGAGGAGCACTTATAGAATTAGCTCCAGGACCATCATGTTTAAAAAAGAGACGAAAATGAACTTTATTTCATTCCTTTGTCTTCATTGTCAATCTTGAAATATTTCCCAGGTATTTTTCTGAATAGTACCTCTAGCTTTGGACTCACTACTGATTATCTTAGCCATTTTTGACTTTAATTCAATTGCTCATCTCATACTTGTGTCAAAGATAAAGATTACTTCAAACTCAAAGAAATGGTCAACAGCTCTTATCCTTTTTTAAAACCTTACATTTTCTTGCCTCAATTCAATTAGCTTAAGATACTAATACACCCAATTAACAAACAAATCTATCTGTATGCAACTCTTCCCCTAAACTCTCAGTGACTGTGAGAAAGTGAGTAGCAGCTTGTATGCCACCAGTAAGCCTCCATATTTTTGTGGTTTCCTATTCAATGGAACAGACATCCTGGGTAAGCAGCACTCAGTCCATAATTTCATACCATGTACCACATTTCACTAGTTTTATCTATATGGGAAGATTTTTTCTTCTTATAGACTATGAGGAACTCAGGGGCAGGGAACTGATTCTTCAGAATGCATTCTGTAGGGAATTCCAAGGAAAAGAGTTACATGAAAGAAAATCCAAAATGGTTTTACATATATAATGCAATAACCTTATTTTGTTTTATTAAAAATTGTTGCAAAATATCAAGGCATATTTCATTTGGATATTCCTTCCATTTTTAACTCAAAACATCATAATATAAACTAACCAAACTTCTTATAAACAGACATCCTGTTAGTACTGAACTGATTGTTGTTTTTAATTCTAGAGAAAATGATTACACTTCTCACAACTGTATCTTTTCTTTAGGAGTGTCAGTGCACCTGCAGACCTTTTATTATTTTCTAAACTGAAGGATCGGTGAATAAGCTCAGCATGGTTAAGCACAAAATGTTGGAGGATAATTGGATCTGCACACTTAGGTGGAGGGAATATTAAAGATTTTATGTGCAGCATTGATTTCTAAAAGTCCACACTGTGCATGAGAAAGTTCAGATTTTACTTTGGCATTTCCTTTTAAACAACCAGTTAATTTTTAAAGCCTTTATGGATAGTTTCTTACCTCACATTGCCTTTAAATCTCAGTAAAGAGTTTCTCTAGTTTCTCTACTTGATGGGAAAATCATTTACCGTAGATATTGGGATTCTGAAATAGTCCACAGCCGAATTGGAAAAAAAAACCACCCCATGAATTTATTGAGTGTTGAACTTAATCATTATTCTACAGATTCTTCTAAAAAAAAATAAAATTCACTGTGTGACAATTTTGAGCAGTCCCCAGGTTGAGCTGGACAGTACCCGCCAATGTCTTTGGAGAGATAAATTGGAAATAAAGGAATTCAGGGACAATCTCTAACCAAATAGATGGCTAAGAGGCTGGTTTCCAGGGAGAGTATGGAAGGTGGAAGAATTACACTGTGGAGCTAGGTGGCAAGAGGAATAACTCATTCAAGCCAAATGAAGAAAAAACATGAAGGCCCTTAGGATTGCAGAAAGACTCTAGGGAGAAATAATTAAAGACTATTTATTCCTTGTGGCATTCGTCACTTGGTGAGCTGAAGAGCCCTGACAGCCTTGTCATACATTCATATGCTTAACTCTGCCAGGTGATTTTATGAATCACTTACTTCTTGACAGAACTGGTCAGAAAATTGTAGGGTGTCCCACAGGTGGGATTTTTTGGTATAATGAAGAACATCTGTTATATTTTTATATTTCTGACTTTAAACAATGAGCAAGGGTGAATAAAGGCAATTTGTCCATTGTCTGTCTTCCACCTCCCATGCCTCATGCTCAGAATTAAGCTCTAGGGAATTTTTTTCTCCTGCTCATTTCTATGTTTCTAATTACTAGAACATAGTATTTTTCAGGTCCTCAATCATATTTACTGAGTTAATTGACATATGAATAAATTAATTTTTAATCTCTCCACCTGCTTCAACATAGGTAGGATTAGATTAGGTATCAACCATTTGACTAGATGGCAGTTTTAATATGTACATTTAGAAAATATTGATGGTGCTGTAAGTTCTTTCAGTTTAGGATGGGATTTGCTCACTTTCCCTTCCACCTACTCTGTACCACTTATCTTTCTATTCACAGTTAGGACCGTTTTTTTTCCCTTGGGGAAGTTTTCCCTAAACTTCGATTTCTCTGTATGCTCTCAAAGTACCATTTCCCCTGCCCCCCACCCCAATTTGCACTCTGTTGGGATTGTCTAAATCTGGGGTTGTATTCTCATAGTAGAACATAAGCTCTATGAAGATAATGACCATGATATCTTAGCCACTGAATTTTCATTCATGTTCAGTTTGGTACCTGGATATAACAGCAAATTAATCATTGGATTTTGAATGAATGTGGAGTATCCACAACATTTTTTAAACTAAAATTTGTTTGAGACACTGTGAGCAGAGAAACCAATAGAAATGTATTCATCCAATAATTAAATTAAACTAAAATATTCATTGTTTATACAATTATCCAAGTTGTTTATGAATAAAATCAATAATTTATTAACTGAGTGCTTACTGAATCAAAAATACTGAACTATACAGTTGGAAATCCTTGGAGCTCATCTTTAAAATACCTGGCCATTAGTAGACTAGTTTTTCATTAGAAGTTACGGATGAAAATTTGCATGATATCAGGAGTACCCAGATAAAGAATATCATTACCATTACCCATTGACCTATTCACAATGACGCATCTGAAACATTGAGGTTGTACACTCAGGGAACACAATATTGAACAATAAACATTGAAAGTTAGGAATATTTTTGTCTAAGTGGTCAAATGTCAGTTATATTGTTGTAATAACTTTATAAGTGACCCAGTATCTCCATTACAGTCCTTTCCCATGACAATTTCCCCAACAGTACTCAAAATAACATCTTAACAATATAACTAGATTGTATCTTAGTTGGAAATTCCTGTGTCTCCCCTTTGCAATTAGAATTAAATGCAAACTTCTTACCATTGTCTCTGAGACCTTAAATGATCTGGTCCTTTCTTAACCTTCCAATCTTCACTGCCTTCCATGTTCTCTTCTCATTTGCTTCAGCTTTGGGGGTCTGCTCCTGCTCTCTTGCACACACCAAGCTCCTGTGTGTCCCAGAGTCTTTGAAGTGGCTCTGTTCTCTACAGGTAGCACATCCTTCCATATTTTCAAGAGCTGATTTTTCCTATCATTAAGATCTCAAAGAAGACTTCACTGATTTCCCTTTGTAAAGTAGCTGCTCACCCTCCTAAACCTTCTTTATCTCATTTACTTATTTTTTCTACATACACACACACATACACACACACAAAAGAATGGGAGCCCTATCAAAAATAAAATCTAATTTTTCTGTTTAACTTATTTCTTAAATGTAATATTAAGTGTCCAGTGATAATTGTTGAATAAACAAAAAATGAGATCTATGACTCTATTCTCAGTTATAAATAGGAGTATATGAATTCTGTGGAGCTTCTCAGAATTAAGAGTTTTAGGAACCATAACCAAAACAGTGAACATAAATGCTTACTATATTTGGCAATGGTAACTTTGGAGATGTAGCAGCCATATTTATAAAGACTTTTATAAGAATTCTCATTTAAATTTATAGCAACAATATCCCCAACATATCTATTCACTTTAAAAATGAAAGAAATCTCCAGGAGTAAGGGTGACTTCCTCAGGAAAACAGAAGAGAAATAATTTGAACCCAACTCTGTTTGACTTGAACATTCTTCCTCTTTATGCTCCTCTGTGCTGCCTCTGAGCCATTTACTTTAACAAGAATCATCACTCATTGTAACAAGGAAAAGCATAATTTGCACAGAGATATTGGTCATATTCTAGACTAGATTTGTAACAGAATTCCTAATTAAGCTACTGAAGTTATTACTCTCTATCTTGATAATCATTGAGATTTTTAAATGCCTAAGTGAAAAAAAAAAAAAAAGGTTCAGTCCACTCCTTCTCAAACTGAATGTGCACACAAACCACTAAATCTCTTGTTAAAAATGCACGTCCTTGGGCTGAGGCTGTAGCTCAGTGGTAGAGCGCTTGCCTAGCATGCGTGAGGCACTGGGTTCGATCCTCAGCACCACGTATAAATAATAAATGAATAAAAAAGCTCCATCAACAACTAAAAAATATTAAAAAAAAAATGCACGTCCTTCTATGTGATGCAGGTGATGTGGATACCTCTATTTTTGCTTTTTGAGAAGCAGGGCCTAGATGGGCATTAGTTCACAATTGTAGCTCACATATTCCATTGTTAATGACTAGAAGAAGAATGGGCTGCTATGTCTTATAAAAGTGGTTCTCAAACTTTGCTGCATATTATAATTATCTGGGGAGCTTTAAAAATCCTAATCACCAGGGCTGGGATTGTAGCTCAGCAGTAGAGCGCTTGCCTCGCATGCGTGAGGCCCTGAGTTCGATCCTCAGCACCACATACAAAACAATAAATTAAAGACATTGTGTCCATCAACAACTAAAAAAAATTAAAAAAAAAAAATCCTAATCACCATATCGAGTCCAGAGCAATTAAATCAATCCCCCTGAATGCCCAGAAAAAGCTATTTTAAAACTCCTCAGTTATTCCAGTTTGATTTCAGAAGCTAGCTCCTTTCAGTGTGGTCCAGAGACCAGCATTGTTGGTGCCATGGGAGGTTGTTAGGAAAACGTCTCAGGCCCCAACCCAGACATACTGAAAGCTGCATCGCAATAGCATCCCTAGATGATGTATATGCACTTCAAAATTTGAAAAGCACTGATTTAGAGTAAGAGGTTTAGTTTGTATGTATGTTTTGCTTGTTTTGTTTTACAAAGCTCTATTCTTAGTTTCAAATAGGAATGCGGGAATCTAGTGGAACTTCTCAGAACTAAGATAAAGCTTTAGGAACTATAACCAAAACAGTGAAATTTAAATGCTTACTGTATTTGCAGTGGTGACTTTTTGTAAAACTATTTTGCTGTTGTAATGAAAGTAGAAATGAAATTACAACCACAAAAAATGAAATGGAAGATAAAACATAGAGGAAGCTAGTATCATCTAAATTTACATGAGGCTTTGCAGGTTGTGTGTGTTTTTTTTGTTTGTTTGTTTTTGTAGTTTTAAAATAAGAGAATAGTGAATATTTATAAACTCTGAAGAAAGAGAGAAAAAAGTGTTTAAAATAGAAATGGAAGGATTAAGTGATGGTGATGATAGCAAATCTTATCAAAAGATAATAAAAGCTGAACAATGTTATGAAAAGATAAGAGGAGACCTAAGAATTAGGCACAAATGACAACAACAGAGTCATAGCTTCTGCTTTCAAGGGAATATGAAATAATAGCAAATACAGGAAAATAAGCTGGCAACTCAAAGCAGTGTGGAGTAATATGACAAGGTAGTACAGAGAATATTATAGTACTTCAAAGGCACTCTTGCACCATGATTGGTCAACAAGAGAACCTGAAAAGAGACTCTCTGAAAGGACTGACATCAAAAACTTCTGCTGAAGGGAATAAGAGGATAGAAACTAGAGTACAAAAGGGAATCTGAAGTTGAGAAAGAATAAGGTGAATCTAAGGATTCAAATCTGTTTTACCCTGTCTTTAGCACTGACTATGGGTAAGGAGACAATGGGAAGAGCACAAAGGAGAGATGAATGTGGTAAAAGATAAAATTAAAAGAAATGGCTTTTTGGAGGTTTCTTCTAAGAGACCAAGTATTTTGGTCTTTTCTCTTGGAGGAAAATTTCATCATCCTACTCCGCTTACAAAAATAGCTCAATATAAATGGAGAATGTGAGAATTTTTTTTAACCACCAGGATAATAATGGGATATAAAGATGATAAAGAAATAGCTGAGTTATTGCAGTTATCTAGGCAAAAATAATAGCAGTCTAGTCAAGGTGGAAGAATTGAAAAATGATGAAATTCCTCCATACTTTTAGAAAGTGCAGACTCTCACCCTTGCAGATTGATTAAGTTGGGGCTGGAGAAGACTCAAGTACAATACTTAGGAGTCTAAATCAAGCAACTTGATGGAAAATGCTATACTTGGAATAAGACACACAAAGTTTTTGGGTTATTTGATTGGTTATTTGGGGGACTGGCATGGTAGTATAGATGATGATTTGGTTTGGGGGAATACTGGTGTTTAGTGAATAGTTAGATCTATGGGACTGCAAGTCAAGATTGGGATAGCGAGAAACAAATAGGTTGGTGGCTTTCAATGAAAATGTACTTTAAACCATGAAAATGGACACACTGCCACAGGAGGACCAGGTAAACCAAAGAAAAAGTAGAAAAACACCTAGGGAAAAGTGTTTAGGAATATCAATTTTTAAGTGACAACTAGTCTTAAAATAGAGAAAGGAAGCCAACAGTGTGATGGAGTAAGAAGAGAGAGAGAACTGTTTCTAAAATGTGACATAAAAATGAACTCAAAAAGTGGTTATTGAGCTGGGCGCGGTGGCGCACGCCTCTAATCCCAGCACTTAGGGAGGCTGAGACAGGAGAATCGCGAGTTCAAAGTCAGCCTCAGCAATGGTGAGGCACTAAGCAACTCAGTGAGACCCTCTCTCTACATAAAATACAAAAGGGCTAGGGAGGTGGCTCAGTGGTCAAGTGCCCCTGAGTTCAATCCCCAGTACCAAAAAAAAAAAAAAAAAGAGGTTATTGAGTTTTGAATAAAAAGGATTATTGATTACAGTTTGAACTTTTCACAGAGCATCAAAGGAGTGCACAAGATGGAGATGGACTAAGGTCTGAGACCCTAGACCCTAAGGGTAGAAAAAACTTTTCAACATTATTTAATGAGAATTAGAAGAGAGAGACAGAGACCTGGGGTTTGGTGCATACCCTCTTGGACGATTATCCAATATCCTTTCCTGATTTTTGTGTTTGCCTGAGGGAATGCTGATCTATTTCTATATCATAAAATTTCCATGTCATCAATTTCCATATCATAAAATTTATTCTTTTAAAATAAATTTTAAATATGTTAAGATGTTTTATGTTAATATGTAAATATAATTTTTATCTATGTAATATATATAGCATGTATGTTTTAATGAGTGATCTAGTCTCAAGTTTTGAATATTTGTTTTGGTTTCTATTCTCCCCTATTGCCTAGAAATTTCTTAGAATAAAAAACTTTTTTCATCAATTTACTTTCAAAAATGACAAATACATATATTTATACAATCTCAAATCCGAATTTTATTACAACACACACCTTAGAAACTCTTTGGGCAGAAGTTATAATTGCTATGTCATTTGGTTATGATAGGGGCAGCATTTAATATCTTCATTAATGATTTAGAAAATTTGCACATCAACAATCTACCTTATAGTACAAATGTTTATGTCTAGTGGATCTATAGTGCTATTTATTAATTTTGTTCTGCTTTTGAATATATCAAGGATTACAGACTCCTTACAGTAATGAAGATATTTCAATATTGAAACTATTGAATAAAAATATTGTTTTCTTTCCCTAACTTTGGTAGAATGGCTTCTAACCAAGGATCAGAATCCAATTCACTTAGGTGAATTTTTTAAATTTAAAAGCCCAGACCCAATCCCAGACCTGAAGAATTAGTCAGTAGGTCCAAGGAACCTAGGGATGTCTTTTAATGTTAGATGATTTACAGATGATTTTAAAGTGGATCTCTTATTGCAAAGCAGGGAGCTTTCATTAAAATATTATACAATTAATTGCTTTGTGTCTGTCTAAACATTTATTTTTATGTTTATATTTTTATTATTGTTATTATTATTTGGTTCTGGGGATTGAATTCAGGGGCACTCAAGCACTAAGCCACATCCCCAGGCTTACGTTGTAGTTTATTTAGAGATAAGGTCTCACTGAGCTTAGAGCCTCACTGTTGCTGAGACTGGCTTTGAACTCACTATCCCCCTGCCTCAGCCTCCAGAGCCACTGGGATTACAGGTGTGAGTTACCATACCTGGCTAAACATCTATTTTTAGAATAAAGTAATTATTAGTATTCAAGCATTGCTTACTGCACCCCCCTCGCACACTTTTTCAAATATTTCTTTGATTAATATCTAATGTCATAACTTCACACAAGAGACATAGACACATTCAAGAGGGAAACTTGTATGGATAATACTTTGGCTTTCTTTTGGAATCATTCTTCTTGCATGTTTGCTGACTCTAAATTATGAAAGAGAAAATGATAAACTGGAATATAAAAAAACTGACATTTTCACAGTGATTTCAAACTATAGTTCTTTAGAGGAACAGAACTTTTACATATGTTTCTGTCAGATGTTAGTGATCAATAATATATTCACTCTAAGGATATTACATGTATATTGAAGGAAGGATTTTCAGACAAAATATACCTACCTAAAAATTATTTTTATGTCAGTTTATTCGTTACTGATCACTGAAGGGGGGAAGTGTAAAACCTGCTTTGTAGTCATCAGAGAATGAATGAAATGAATTCCAAATTCAAATGTGAATTATTCATGGTGTGTTAGTTTTTCATCACTGTAACCAAAATACCTGACAAGACCCACTTAGAGGAGAAAAAGTTTATTTTGGCTCAGAGTTTCACAGGTTCAGTCTGTGGCTGGGCAGTTCCATCATCCTGGTCCTGAGGTGAGCTGATGCATCATGGTCCAAGGACACCACAGAGGAAAGCTACTCAGCTCATGGTGGCTAGGAAGCAAGGGGAGGTGGCAAGAAATAAACCCTTTCAGCCCATATCCCTAGTGACCCACCTCCAGCTATGCCCACCTTTCCACAGTTATGAAGCACAGTAGTCCTTTCACATTTTTTTGTTTTGTTTTGTTTTGGTACCGGGGATTGAACTCAGGGGAACTTGACCACTGAGCCACATCCCTGGCCCTATTTTGTGTTTTATGTAGAGACAGGGTCTCACTGAGTTGCTTAGCACCTCGCTGTTGCTGAGGGTGGCTTTGAACTCATGATCCTCCTGTCTCAGCCTCCCTAAGTGCTGGGATTACAGGCATGCCCCACCGTGCCCGGCTCCTTTCACATTATTAATCTATCAAACAGGCTAATCCACTGATTAGGTCATGGCTGTCATGATCTAATTGTTTCACCTCTGAATATTCCTGCATTGTCCCACACATGAGCTTTCAGGGGATACCTCATATCAAAACCAAAACCATCACAATGAATGAATTCATTTTGATTACATGCATCACTTTTATTGTATTGGAATGAATGTTTAATGAGTGATTTTATCATTACATAAGAAGCACATATCTGTGCTTTGGGGAAAGAGGTAGTACTCGCTTTGATTATTGATTATCACTTCTAACATAATATTTAAAGAGCAAAAATAGCTGTTCATGATGGCACATGCCTGTAATCCCAGTGGCTCAGGAGGCTGAGGCAGGCGAATCACGAGTTCAAAGCCAGCATCAGCAAAAGCGAGGTGCTAAGCAACTCAGAGAGACTCTATTTCTAAATAAAGTACAACACAGGGCTGAGGATATAGCTCAGTGGCCAAATGCCCCTGAGTTCAATCTCTGGTACCAAAAATAAAAACAAAAAAGCAAAAATAATTGAGAAGGAGTTAGACCTCAAATCATATGTCCCCTACTCTCATTTAGGGAATATGGTTGTAAGGAAATAACCTACATTTATACATATGCTGAAGGAAATGTTTACAATTTTCTAGATTATAACATATATGATATTATAATTATGAATTCTCTGAACCATGTAGTTATGTAGTTAGAAAAGAATTCTTGACACCTACTAAGTAAAGGAACCAAATGTTAACTTTGGATCACCCAGAGAATCATCCATGTGGATAACACACAGGTGCATGCTTATTAATTTGCTATATAATTGTCTAATGAATTTAGCAAAGTATTACATTATGTAAAGGGCATTGGTGAGTCAGTTCTTTCAAAGAGAAATCATGGGCCATAAAATATGTTTCTGGGAGGCTTTGCCACTTTATTAATTTCAATCGCTCTATAATTAAATCTACATATGCAGCAGTAAAATCTACCAAATCATCCACTGATGCTCATTTAGTCCCTGGACTCAGTGACATTTAATTAGCAGACAGCCAAATGCCAACCTTTCTTTTCTTGCAATAGAGAGTTTGTGTTTAGTTTTTTTTCTTCTCAATCCCCCTGCATAATATAATAAAGTTTGAAATAATTTCAACAATAATACGAGACAAAAGGAAAAGCAAATTATTTGTAAAAACCTTGGACAATTGGAAATGAGAGAGATATATAGGGATTGAGTGTGGATGCAAACACAATTAGCGTCCTAAATTTGCTGATTTTACTAAGCTATGGTTCTTCTGAGGATTGGGAACAGTCAATATCAAACTAATAAGACAGGTTGTTTTTCTCAAATAGATACATACTAACAAGTCTTAGTTGTGGTTCAGCATGTGGCCCTTTACCTCATACAGGGATTTTAATCAACTTTATAGGAATTTCCATACACTCTAAGTTGGAAGAACTTTCAGTCAGAAACATTGGAATCAGAGCCTGGGCTGTGTTGCAAACCATTATTAATAATCATCAACTTTCCTTCAGCCTCATGCTAATTTAACCCGGAGAGTTAGGCTCTGTGATGCTGGCAAAATTGCAGAGTGGATCTGGCAGGTAATCTGACATTTGTTAAAAGTTACTTATCACAAAGCAAGAGATTGATACTGAAGAATTGGAGGGAAAGAATATTCCTTTGGAAATTAAATAAACAATACAAGCATTCAAAACTAGAAATAATTCATATTTATTCAATAAGAATTCAATTTTATCCATTTCCAATTAAAATGCCCTGCACATAAAATGAAATAAAATTTGGTTACATATCTGATATGTGAACCATTTTATTTCATGTAGTCATCACTTGATAATATACTTATTATCTGCTTTAGAATTCTTCCTAATTTTTATTAAATTTCCTAAAATGAGTATCACTTTATTTTGTATTTTTCTTTATATAATCTATGAAACTTTTCAGTTAGGAATGAAGAAAGTCATGCCAAATTACATTGCTTTATTGGAAATAAACTTGACATATTAAGATTTTCAGCCAGTAGCTTAATATAGAAATTATTTAAGAATCAGTAAAATCATGATTTTTAACCAGAAACAATTTGAAGACTGAAATTAAATTTTTATGGAAACTACTTATAGAAATTTGACAAGAGAAATAATTACATTAAACATATGTAAATTTTATGCAAACTTTTTTTATGCCAAAGAGGGCAATGAAGTAGTACTTTAAAGGTAATATAACTTTAATATGTGTAATTATAACTATCATTTCTCACCTTTTTAATACCTCACCTTACCCAAAAAAACTCATAAGAGATATAATGAGACAAAGAAATACAGAAAAAAATAAGAAAAGATAAAAATGATTTAGAATTTTCTAAGCTGTGAAATTAGATATATGTGTTGTCCTTGTCACATGACCACTCTAGGGCATGTGAGTTTTGCTGCTTAAAATCTGAGAAAATCCTGAAATTTTTCTCAGCTGTACATATCCATTGGCAGATGAGATATCTTTCACAATGATGGATATTTTTGTTTATTTATATCAAGTGCCCAGAGAGTAGGCCATTGGAAAATAAAAGACCAGTTTCCAATCATGTGTTAACTCAAAGAAGGACTTCTTTGGCAGGGAGGGCTTGAGGAGATAAGCATACATACACACATAAACAGAATTGTTTCCCTTCAGATTCAACTAAATTCTTATAAATATTATCTTTAGGTAAACATGATAAGCACTGGAGGTGTAATTATTCTAATTCTGAAAAGTCTTGAGGGTCACTAACCTAGAAGTGACTCTGATTTTTAAAAAGAAAAGCAGTTTCCAACACATGCAGCTTTGCTGTACACAATCTACATTATAAAATTTCTCTGGGTAATATCCATTGTCTCTAAAAACTACATATTATTTTTGAATGTGTTTTTTTCAAATAGAATATGTATATTGCATGTTAGTTATGTTTGTTGGTAGAATCATAGCCTATATATTATATCTACACAAAGATGTGAAAAGAAAGAGAAAAGGGTATGAAGAATGAAAACATATAGGATTTGTTTGTTATGGAAAGGATTTTTAAATGTTGCTAGGTTATAGAAAATCCTTTCACCTGTGTAAGCAGTAAAAGATTGTATAAATCGTTGATGTTTCTTTAGGACAGCAGAATGGCTGAAATTTGGCACAGATGTAGAAACAACTTAAAGATTAATTTCACAAAGGACTTCATAAGTATGTAGCTATGTAGATGTCTTCTAGGTAAGCACTCTACCACTGAGCCATACCCCTAAACCAGTCCAACATGTCAGTTTTGAAGAAAAAGATTAATATCCTGCTGAAATGTGAGTTTCAGTCATCTAAGTGATTCTTGGCAAAATATAGAATATTTGACAAAAGTCTTCCTTAAAAAAACTATGTTTCTGAATTATAATTTCAATATTATCACCTTTTCTTTGAAAATTATATAAAATATCATTATATTATACAGAACTTTATATAAAATTATATAAAATCTTATCTGCAATGATATAACCTAAAAAACTCAAAACTACAATGTTTCACATCTTAGGTAAAAAGTATGTTTTAATGTAGTTAACAATTAATGTAGCTGCAATCTCTAGTTTTTCTACCTGGTTTATTGATTTGCTTCAATTAATGTTTGCCAGCAAGTAAATTAACATAGCACCTGAGGCATATTTCTCTCTAGTGGATCTTGGACCACTGAGTTCTTCCTTTCCTTACTGGTTTAACTTTTCTTTAGCACATTGCTCATAGGTACATTTTAATTCAGTCTAGACATGGACATTACCCATCCCTTTAATGACAGGTCATTTACAGCAAACTCATGTTTCACTGCAGTAGTGTCTCTTCAAGTGACATCTTATCAATACCAATTCAATTAGCCAACCCTAAGACTGTAAGATGGAGCTTACACTGTGTCACAAAGCACTCTTTGAATTTGCATTTGAAATGTTCCTATTAGTCTTTTCTTCCCTGCATTTAAACATGGGTACTGAAGTTTTAATTTCAGACATTCTCTGTTTGGAGTTTACTCAATTTATATGCCTAATTCTCTTAGAATTAGGTGTCAATTGAAATTGTATCTTTTCTCTTAGAAGACATGCAGGCACAACTGTCTTGGGTTTAATTAACAGTGCCATCAAAGCAAATATAATGGAATATTTTAAAAGGCCATGTTGTCGGACATAATGTCAGTAAAATAATTTAAAAAGTACAATACATGAGAACATGAAAATAAGGAATAAGTGTACAATACATCAATTTCCTCGTTTCTTATTTGGCTTATTTAGTTTGTAATTTGGACTGTGGCATGATCATAATGGTCCAATGTACAAACTGCTTCATTGTCGTTTCTCAGTATGGAACATTCATTAAAGTCATAATATATGTCAGACATTACAATGTAGATTAGAGTCTCTATATAGTATCAATACAAAAAGCTACTTTGTGAAAACGTGTGAATGAAAGGATCCTAGATATTCTGACTGAGTACCAAGGGATGAAGAAGCTTCCACTGCTACAGGTTTTAAAGGAGATAAACAGAGGGGTGGAGGAGAGGGGAAAGTGAATGTAGTTGAGGGAGTATGGGATAAGTAACCTGAGCACCCTGTCAGGACTTATGTTCTAGGAGACCATTAAGTATGAATGTTCTAAGGCATCCTTTATCTATAATGAATTAACATCTTATGCATCTAGAATGGCCCTAGGGCAATCGTTATAAACCCTCCTCTGCAGAATTGATAAAACAGCAATCCATATCACATTTTGTGTTCTTAAATTCAAATGAGAAACCCAGATAAGAAAAGCTGATAGTTTTCTTTTGGGTGGGGGTGTAACCAGGGATTGAATTCAGGGGCACTCAGCCACTGAGCCACATCCCCAGCCCTATTTTGTGTTTTATTTAGAAGCAGGATCCCACTGAGTTGCTTAGCGCCTCCATTTTGCTGAGGCTGGCTTTGAACTCAAAATCTTCCTGCCTCAGCCTCCAGAGCCGCTGGGCTTAGAAGCGTGCTAGTTTCTTATTTGAGTTTAGCATGTTCCTTTCTTCATGATTTGACTGCTTGAGATTCTCTTAAAGTTTCAGACCTTAAGATACAGTTGAGATCAAATAAGTGTTAGGTATGATTTGCTTTTTAAAAACAGTCTAAAAAGAAGTGTCTTGATGTAAGCTTCATTTTGTTAAATGATCAATTGATTATGCAAAGGAGACCTTAACCTATCATAGTATATTAACAGAAACATGCCTATATTCAGTATTAGTTAAAGGTCGCACATTAGGAAGGCGGGTTTAATTGCAGGTTACCAAAGACCCATATAAAATTATATTAATTGTAAGAATTTTATTGAGCTGAATAAAAGACTGAAGGGAGGATGATGCTAGGATAATTATTTTAGTGGCATAACATCATCTTGTTATTAGTATAATATTCATATTTCTCTGCCACTTTTAAAATAATAATACCTCTCTTCTTGGTTGCATGATGACTATATCACCTGCAGATGTAAGTGAAAACAGAGGTGTTTATTCTCCTGCATCTTTTTTATTACATTGGTTGATCAATTCTGTAAACCCTCCAGTGGACTTACACTCAGGTTTCTATGGGAAGGATTGGGCTGTACCCCAATACCTTATCATTGGCAAGGAAAGACAATCAACAATGATTGTTTTAAGATAACAAGATTCAATACCAGAGTGTTGGAAAGGAAATCATCTTCTGAAAATTTATCAGGTAATAATAACCTAAGCAAAATTGGAATCAGTGTGAGCAAGGAAGAAGTGTGTGGGTGTACAGTGAGACTGTAGAAATACTGCAGATTTTTGAAAAACCACAGGAGTTGCAAAAGTAAATACAGTCTCAGGAAGTATATCTACTGATACATACAAATTACAAATTCATTAGCCCTAATCCAAAATTTTAAAGTCTGAAATGCCCTCAAATCTTAAATTTTTGAGTGCCATGATATGTTACAAGTGAATAATTCCATATCATGCACAAAATCATTAAAAATATTGTATAAAATTATGCAATTAATATTCTATATAAATTTTATATTCTATAAAATCACATAGATGAAACACAAATGAATTTTGTATTGAGATTTGAGTTCTCCAAGATAGCTTGTCACATATATGTAAATAATATAAAATTCTAAAACATCCCAAATCCAAAACATTTCTTGTCTCAAGCACCTCAGAAGAGTGATACTCAACCTGTACCCCTCAATTTAGTGGCTTACACATTTATATATGTCATATTCTCTGTGTGTCAAAAATTCAGCCATGACTCAACTGAGCATATTTCCTGATTTCTCACAAGCCCACAGCTAAAGTGTCTGCTAAAGATGAAGTTTCAGCTGAGGCCTCAAATACTAACTTAACTCACAAAGTTATTGACAAGTATTTTAGAATGAGGGACTCAGTTGCTGGCTGATGGCCAGAAACTGTCATAACTCCCTTGCCCTGTGGGCCTCTTTAACATATCCAATCGTCTCACCATTCATACAAGCCAAGAAGAACCTAGAGTCTACATCAAGATAAAACTCTGAATCTTTTGGGATAGGTACATGCCATTTTAATTTTCTGTTGACTAGCAGTATGTTATTCAAGGAGAGAAACAAGCCATGAATACCAGAAAGCAGCAATCACTGGGGGCCATGTTACATGCTGAACTACCATAGGGAGAATTAGATAATAGTTTTAAAATACAATAACGACATACTTGAAGCAAAAATGAGTCTGGGATCCTTTGATTATGGATGATTTGGTCCAATCACGCTATGAAAATAAAATAAAACAATGAAACATTTAAAGAAACTTTTGATATTTTTGTGTGGTTCTTTGCCCTAAGTAGAGTGAAAAAGGTGAAGTAAAAGAAAAATTAAGGTATTTCTATAAAAAAGCATCAAAGTATATGATTAAGTCATAGAAACAGTGTCAAATGTTCCTGTCATGTTAAAAAAGACATGTAAAATTAAAAAATTGTAATAAAATAGATTTAGGACAATACTCTTTTAAACCAAGATCCTTTATTAATAAAATTTATTAGGCTTATATCAGCATTATCAAAGAGATCATGTAAAAATATCAATTAATCTATAATATGTAATAATTGATCAATGCTTTAATTCTGTACTTCTCTTAAATTTGCTGTAACTGTTGTAGTTCTTATACAATAAATTTAATTTCTAACTGAATGCAGCTTATGATGCTAAATATAAAGTAATATGACTGAAAATAAATCTTATGGAAGCAAATATTAAAATTACTTCTAAGTTTTAATTATATGTCATATTACTGAGAACAATTCCTTTTGCTTTTGCTGTGTGACCAAAATGAAATAATTTTCACTCATATAACCTTGATATAATACCATTGCCTTGAGCATAGAAGTCAATGAATAAAAATATCTAAAAAAACGAATCCCAATAAGATTGACGTATTAACGAAAGGTAAAATCTGTAAAGGGCTAAAGCACATGAAGAACTATATGTCCAATTTTCTTAAGCTGGAGATACATGGTAGGGTGAAAGAATAAGAGGATTAATGTCATTCACATATAAATCCAAGGACTTTGGAAGCACTATCAAATGCATCTAATCTGTCCCCAAATTGACTGTAAAATATTGTCATTTTATTTTGTTATTCCAGGATTCCTTTGTTTCATTAAAATGAATCTTATTAAAGTACAGTCTCAAGAGAACATCAACTCACATTTTGAAACCCTCCTCTAATTCAACAGAAATGTCACAAAGTTGATAGATTCTGCCTCAGGATAAAGAGTTAGCATGGAAAATAAGTCCACCTTTGATCCCAAGGGAAAGGATGCCTTCAGGTAGTAAAGAAGGACATTCACATAACACATCCCATCTGTTTAATCCCCATATGTCCAATATTGCCAGGGGAAAAGTGGGAGTCTTTTACCCAAAATAGCTAAGTTAGTTGTTGAAAGTATTAAATATTATCCATTAAGTAGACTGGATGATATATCACTGTATTTTAAACACATAATAACATTAAAATAGCCTCTTCTTCGAAGATTATGAATCTATAAGTGTTTTGAATAAAAAGCTACAAAAAGAGCCCTAGAATGATAGTTCTTGGCAAACATAGTCGATTTTCAATGCCGTCTTAAGTTAGCCTTACATTGACGAGTTTTTTTGGAAGTAGCTTTAATTTCATAATTTAAAATAATAGCAATTCTGTGAGGCTCCTAGCTCCCACTCTTCCCGCACACGTGGGAAACACTGATGAATCATCACACTGCACTTCCCTCGACCCTGATCCAGCCTCAGATCCTTAACATGTGGTTCCAGGTTGTCTCCAGTGATCACAGGCAGCACTCAGGATAAGTCCTACCTGTCATCCTGCTTCTAAATTATGCAGGGGCAAAGAGTAAAACATGTGGGAGATAGTGATGAGCATACCATATTGTTTGATATTTACAGAGATATATTCTTCAGATATATTCTGAAAATGGGCATAGAAGAAAGTGAAGTACAGACACATGTGTGTCAACTAATCGCTGTTTACCTGCTATTTCTAAAATCAATATTTGAATATCTCACTCAATTAAATACTTATGAATTTTTGAAGGAAAAGCCATCATAAGAGATTGTTAGTACATTATAAATTTTTCAGTTTTTATGTTGTAAACAGTAGTCTTATAGTTCAAAGTTCGCATGTCTATTTTAAAAGAAATGCTTATGTAATAAAGGAGAATAATTTGTAGTTCTGATATTATGCAGCAATGATTTAGCATAAGGTTTCTTAACTTTGAATTCAAAGTCACCGTTTAGAGTTCAGGAGAATGCAATAAAGTTGGGAAGGAAAAGGTGCTTCATTATTATCACTATGTCCTAATTAAATTTAACAGCTCTTTAATTATGTATGTGAACAATAAACCAAGTACCATATGGCAGTGTTTGTGATTTTAACATCAGTGAAAATTCCAGACATTTCTAAAAAAAAGTGAAGATGAAACAGAAATCTTAAATATAATATATGCTTACCACTAACTTGAAATCATTGTAGTTATTGCGGTCTATGTGATCTTGCTATTTAATGCACTGATAGATGAACACGTTGTTCCAGTTATTTATAACTAGGTAACCACTCAACAACTTAGTAGTTTAAAATATCAATTGATCCTCTCTCATAGTACAATTGGTATTACTGGACTTAACTGGATGAATTTGGGTTTTCTTTTATGATGTCTTGGGCAGATATCAACTGGGACTGCAGTTATCTGAAAGATCCACACTATTGGTTACTCAAGAAGTTCACTGACATGACTAATAGTTGATGCTGGCAATAAGCTAACAGCTCAGCTGGGGCTAAAATCCAGAGCACTTACTCATAGTTTCTCTTTGTTCTATGGTGTATGAGTTTCCTAGACAAGAGAGCTCTTCCTCTATGTTACTAAGACACAAGCTACAAAGCTCCTTATTATTTCCACTGTCCCAGATTTAACGTGGGAGAGATCTACAAAATGACATGAATATGGGAAAGTCTGAGTCATTGGGGGACATCACTGAAGAATAGCTGCTACAGATTATATTATCATAACACAGTTTTTAGAAATATTCTAAAAATTTATTTTGATGTAATTTTCTTTGCAATGTTTTTAATAATACATACCAAAAAGTTTTATTCTGAGAAAATTCTCTAGTTTTTACTCAATGGATAAAGGGATCTATGCTCTCCCTCAAGTATTAAAAAAATGTTGGTTTAATAGAAATATGATTTAACAGCATAATGCTGATTTTTCTCTGAGATAAACACAAAAGCTCGTATGAAAGTCATTTCAGTAAATTTTAATGAATCACAAGAACATATCTTTCTAATATGTTTGTAGAGGACTTAGTTTTTATAAGACATTTATCAAAAGTTAATTGTTATGCTCAGTTGTTTTCCCTTGTCAAATAGCCACACAATAAATTCTTAGCATTTGACTTAATAAATTTTTTTATCTCTCCTCATGAGTTCATGTGCTTTTTGTATTATTGTATGAAATATACATTACCTCAAAAATTCATATTCCCTCTACTTCTTTAGCTACCAGAAAACTAGGTAGCAAACTATATTTCGCAATCAATTGCAATGGCCATCTCCCTATTTACATAAGAAAATGCTTCTATTTTAGCATTATATTAGCATTATAGTAAGAAAATTTTATTTACATATTATACAAAAAGCTGATTACACAAAAATTCTTTATTTTTATTTTGTTTTTAATGGACACATAATGATTGTATGTTTTTCCTGGTTGCAGTGTGATGTTTTGATGTATGTATAAATTGTATAATAATCAAATCAGTATGTAGCAACAAATCACTTCATATATCTATCATTTCTTTGTGATGAGAACTTCCAAAATTCTTTCTTGTACCTATTTAAAAATATATGATACAATATTACTAACCCCATGGTGCCATAGAACAACAGAACTCATTATTCCTAACTATAACATTTCACTCATTGACCAAAATCTCTCAAATACAAATAAACTTGTCTTTTGTCTTCATATGTAGTATATGATTAAATATTTCAGAAATATAATATCTGATTCAAGGATACTTATTCATTTTAATTTATTATATCAGTGAGACATAATTTATCTTTACTTTGTCCAATATAATTTTAATAGAAAATAGGCATTTTGTTAAAAAGGACCCAAAGCAAAATTGTTGAAATGTAGATGGGTTAGTCATAATTGTACATAGTAGATACTCTCATTAGTAGAAACAAGAATTACTCTACCTGTTTTATCATCTTATGCCACCAAATGCATTTCAGAATAGTCCCTTATAAATCTACCTAAATTCTTAAAGATCTCCATAAATCATTTCCTTTTTACTTTTCTTGAGAAAAACCTGGACCTGCCATTAAGTATAAATAACATCTTTATTTTCCATAAATTCTCAGCAGGACATATTTATGTTTGTTGCAGTGACTATCAATATTCTTCCTCCTGCATATATCTTCTGCTTCAACATTTCTTTCAGTTCAACTCATGACCAATACAAAAGTAAGGGGTACCTTGCTTACAGAAGGTAAGCTATTTTAGCTGAAATTAATTTTATAGGCTTATTAACAGTGACTTAGAATTTTAGCCATAAATATAAAATGTACTAGATTTCCTTCCCCAAATGCGATGTGACTATTTATTTAATAAAAATGCTATCATGTCCTTGTATTTTTAACAAGCATGTCTTTAAATATTACTTTTAATCTCTTTCAACAAATGAGAAATACTCCATTTCAATGCCTACTTTCTTTTGTGACTGTAGTACTGATGTATTTACATCATTATCATGTTAAGTTTAATTTTTCTTTTATTTTTTAAACACAGTGTGGAGGATATAATTATACTATGGCTCATCACTGTAACCAATAAATGATTATAACACTACAATAGTATAATTAATGGAGAGAAAAAATCAAAGAATTGGAACACATCCTGTTATGGCTTGTTTGAATGTTTTTTCCTGTACATAGTTTATGGTTATCTATCCCCTGGCACAATTTAACACCCCTGACCTCAAAACTAAATGAAGGAAATTATTTTTCACTCTTCTATGAGAATTTTCTCTTGATAGATTTAATGTATCTCAGGGCAGAGAAAGAAAGAAAACACCTACAGTTTATCCAGTGCTTCTCTTGTTTAACAGAGTTTAAAATGCCATGAAGGTGTATCCATTTCAAGAGGAGTATACAATGATGGAAAATATTCTTTTTCAGTGATTAAATTGTTTAATTGTTGACATAAATTTTGAACACATCTCTAATTAATAGTAATTATATCATTGCCTTGAAACAGATTCCCATTATTATGAATGATGTAACTTCAATTTATTTAAGATAATGGCAATTTCTTTTACATAATAAATTGGCATTACTAATAAAGTCATGTTATAAGCAGACGATTATGAACAGCTCAAGTGTATCACTGACACTCTCCACCTCCTTATCCCTTTTTCTCCAGTTCCCTGGTAGTCCTGGGAAACAATCTCCTCTTCTTCTCCCCAATTTGCTTTTTTTGTTGTTCTCTTTCTTTTAGATGTTCCACTTCCTCCTTTCAAAGATAGTGCTCCTGTAAGAATGGGTGCAATTGTCCAAAAGCCAAAAGGCTCTGTAACAGCTGTATTTCGTTCCATTTCTTTACCACTTAGTCCACAAGACAAACAAGTACACAAACAGATATGCAAAGACATGCATATAAAGCCTCGAATACATGCATATACAAACACACAAGCTATTGTAATTATATGTGGCTAGTCTTATCTGAATTTTTGTAAGAATACCACTATAAGTTTTTAAAAATTAGAACACTCTCTCATAATACTCCTGGATTACAAAACATGCACACTAAGCAACTGATAGAAAATTTTGTAGTATAGATAATAGCTTTTCATTTGATGAAACAATTGATTTGAGTATGGCAAATTGTTTGAAACATTTGGGAAGAGAATAATGCTTTCTCAACTACTTTTATGATTATATTTTGAATGTGTTCATTTCAGACAAAGAGTTTGAAGTGAAATAGTCAAATGCATACCAATTAATGTTTATTTTCTGTAATATGTTGTTTCTAGATCATTAAGATCGTTCAAGGTCTACAAACATTTTATCTAAGTTAAAATGCAATTCTCTGGCATTTAATCACTATAGCAGAAACAAATGTACATGTTTTCTTGGTGCCTTTCAGAAGACTCAGATTATCAACTTACATAGATTCAGAGATGCTGCTTTAAAATTATATTCTCTTGTTAGAGAGCAAGAATAAAATGAGTAAATCATTCAAGCAGATAAAGGCTTTATTCAGAAGGTTTCCAATAAAATAACTGATATTTAAGGTAAAGTAAATGCTTTCTAGAGAAAAAATATGTGGGATAATTCTATTATTTGAAGATAAAAATGAGTCAAAATCTATTGCATCATATTTTTGGTTGATCTCAACTGTCACCCTTATAGGTTTCTCTACATGATAAATTACTTAATGATAAGCAGAATCCAGCTCAAATGTCTATGTTTAGGTATTCATAATTCTTCATCCAAATCTGAAATATTTATGCAGTTATTATTTTTATAGAATTTTTGCCCTACATCATATTCTGCTTTCAACCAACCAGCACAATATCATCCACCTTTCTTTAAGCATCATATAACTTCATGCATCATTTTAACAATCTAGTCAAGTTTGGATGTCCACACCCTTATAACAGCATGCTGTGTTGTTAGAGGAATTGTGCTTTTCTCAGTTTCACCGAGTCTTCCAGTTCTTGTCCTGCTGGTACTAAGGCCAATGTATTTAGTATCAGGCCAAGTGACCTCATACTTACTGCATCTTCATGTTTTCCATTACGAATTGACTTTTTCTAATTCTCGTTGCCACAACTTAAATATTTTCCAATATTGGTCTCAGATATGGTCAGGATGATTGGACAATACTAATGGTATTTTTTTCTATTATACACTAAATCAGTGGAACATATGCTTAGTAGTTACAACGCCACCACTAAAACAAATACAAAGAAAATGAGAATAAAGTAGTGCATTATTGCACAAGAGTAAGTCTAAAGTCTAATATGTAGGTCTTACAGAATTTATTGTTCATCTCATCCATATTGCATGCCCAATTTATACCCAAATATGTAATATTCCATGGTGCATCTATTATTTTCCCACTTATCTAAACTGATTTGATCCTGTGTATATAATCTAGAACACCTTCCTTAAATTAAAAAATCCATATGCTTATTTTCTATATTAGTTCTTCCCTATTTATCTTAGTATTAATGACAAATCTTATACAATAATTTGTTATTACACTTCTCAGATACTTGAAATTTGCCACTTAGAAAATTGATTATTCTTATTGATGTTTTCTATAATTTAATTAAATACTACCTCAATAACTTTTTCTGGATGAAATTTGACTAAATACATTTTATGCTTTATGTTTGTATTTTCCTGAAAAGACAATTCATTACTTTAAGAATAGTGCATTTACACAAAGATTCCTATAAATATTTATTTTACTGTTATTTTCATGAGTAGGAATTGGGAATTTCTATAACCAAAAATACCAATGTACCCATAAAGAACTAATTAAATACATTTTGATTCTTATATTTTGATGTAAATTTTTGGCTACTTAAAAAGATTATTGTTAAAAAATTATCAAATTGTGGCATATTTCCCACAAGGTAATGTTAAATAAAAATGAAAGTAGAGCACAAAGCATAAAATATATACTTATAAGGAAATAATAATAGTATCAGCATTGTTAATGTTTCCAACACATGCTTGGATTACAGGCAAATTTATGTTTTTATATTCATATATGTTTTTAAAATTTTATTTAATGCTGTAAATATTTTTCCTCAATATTTTAGTGAGAATTTTTGTATCTATGTTCTTAGGAACTATTTCTCTATAGTTTTCTTTTTTTGTAGTAATTTTGTCTGCTCCTGCGTTAGGGTGATGCTGGACTCACACAATGAGTAAGAAATTATTCTCTCAGCTCTGTCTTCTGAAGGCATTTGCAGAGAATTGAGGAATTTCTTCCTCAAAATTTTGATGGAATTCACCAGTGAACTCCTCTAGGCCTCATGCTTTCTGATTTGGAACGTTAATTAATGACTTACTCTTTAATAGATGCAAACATATTCATATTGTCTATTTCTCCTTCTTGTGTGATTTCTGGCAGATTATGTTTTCCAAGGAACTGGTCCACTTCCTCTTGGTTATAAAATTTGTGAGCATAGACAAGTTCACAGTATTCCGTTAGAATTTAACATCCACAGGTCTTATAGTGAAATAGTTCTGTCCCTTTTCTTTTCTGATATTACAAATTTTTGCTCTCCTTTTGTTTTCTTTTTCTTTTGTTTAGAGGCCTATCAATGTTATTCATCTTTAAAAGAAGCAGCTTTTGGCTTTATCAATTTTCTCTATTCAGTCTCTGCCTCTTTTTTTATCACATGACAATTTTTCAAAATAATCTTTCAATGTTAAAACCCAAATAGGCCTATTAAAACTCTGCCAATTCATATAAAGAGTCCAAAGTTATTTGAGGAAGTTTATGAACTACTAAACTTTAAATTGCAAAATTACGTACAGTACAAAGCAATTTGTTTATTCTAAATAATCACCAAACACACTCTTGTCGATTTACGACCTTTCATGTAAAGAGCAGTTTCCTGTCTTTTCCTTAAAGAAACCGATGGAGTTAAGAATATGCCACCCAAAATATGCTGTTTTGGCATTAGGACTATATTCAGTTAACAGTACTTGAGAAACAGCAGGTTCAAGATCACACTGACTTATCTGTTTCTTAAAAGTAGGAGGGGAAATGCTCTCTTATGCTAGAAGAAAAGTAACATCCCTATCAAATATGGGAAGTTGAGACAAAGCAAGTTGTGTACAGACGCTGTTAAAATAACTCTTTTCTTTTAGCCTCCCTGCCTAATTTAGTTACTTTTTCACAATTTATTATTCATTATCCAATTCATTTTATTACTGTCCAACTCTAACTGCATATTTGGGTCTTTATTTTCTTATGAAGGTACCTGTACTTAATAAAACTTTCATTAAATAAATTCTCATGCTTCTCTCTTATTGACATGTTCTGTTGATTTACATAACTGGCCCAGTCAAGAGTTCTTTAAAAGATAGAGGTAGAATTTTACCTCCCACAGATTGAGAAAAGAAAGGACAAGTACACAGCTAATGAATTAGAGAAAGGAGGTTTGCACCAGTGTCTATGAGAATCAGAAATTTTGCAGATCAAAAGATCACCAAATGGGAAAAAGAAAACAGAAAATTTGCATACTACACACACACAAAGAGAACATGAGAGAAAGAAATTTATTTGGCTCCCGGTTCTGGAGACTGAGAATAGCATGTCATTGGCATCTGCTGAGGGACTTTGCTCTGCATCTTGCTGCACTGTATAGGATGGGGCAGAATTCAAAAACTAGATGAGAGTGAAAAAATTATGATGGGGGAGAAATAATTTTAAATTTATTTTAATTTATTATTTACTTATTCATTTATTAATATTGAACCCAGGTCATTATGCATACTAAACATATACTCTACCATTTTGCTAGACCTCCAGCCTAGAGCTTACCTTTATAACAACCCACTCCTATGATAATGACTACAATAATGTCACTAATCTGTTCATAAGGGCTCTGCCCCCATGATCTACTCATCTCTTATAGGCTACATCTCCAAATACTATTACCTTGGGGACAATGTTTTCAACACATGAACTTTAGGGGAACACATTCAAAACAAAGTAATCTATGTTCCAGGTAGCATGATGCAAAAAAGTAAAGAAGAAGAATGGGCCAAAGGTAAATATCAACTATCTTTCAAAGAGAGTTCACATAAGCTTCTACTTATATTCCACTAAGCCATTATTTTGTCAATCAAGTAGTTAGCAAAAACTATACATTCTATAATCAGTTAAAAAGAAAAAATATATATAACATATAATTCAATAAATAGCAGCCCCTCTCTTAAGCTTTCTCTGAGGCTTCACCCAGAGAGTCAAAGTAATTTCAATATTTGTGCCCCTGGTAGCTGTACCCTTGAAAAGACTGAAAAAAGCAAGAGCATCTCAGAAATTTCATGCTTTTTTCTTGAGAAATTTTTATATCTAAATAGTGGCCAATTAAATTTGATTTGGAAAGTTATTGTACTTATAACAGTCCAAAATTTTGAAAAATCTGATTTTCAGGGTCAGGCAAATCTGTACTATGCACAAATCATGCTCTATTGCTTTGTAAAGGAATTCCTGTGCTTGAACTGTATTGCTTAGTAACATTCCATGGAAACTGGGGGAATTTCCATATTAAGTTGAGATTATGTTTTAGGATTCAGGAAAAAATTATCATCAATTCTATTCAAACACTTCAAATGTAAGCCATATCATTTAAAATGTTATTTGTTCACTCAAATTTATGAAATCTCTTTTAGATGGTTGCATCTTGTGCCTTATCTGTAAGCATTGGTATACCTTATAAATTCTGAGAGAGACAGAGAGAGAGAGAGAGAGAGAGAGATTACCACATATACACACATATCATGGTGATAAATTCCCTCTAGTATTCTCTCTTTGAAAAAATTATGAGTGGGTTTTGTACATATTACATAATTGATGTTATTAACAGGAAGCTATACTCTAAATAGACCTTTCTCTAACTTTCACTTTGTGATCAAATTTATCAAGTGTTTAGAAAGGTAAAAGAGAAATCATTATTTTGTAACTCCTAGGCACTTTCAACATCTCAGCAGGATTCTTGATTTATTCTTTAGTGGTAGAGAGCCAACTCTGTATGTGCTCAATTACTTTTTGAATAATTAATGTCCTCATTGCCTAACTAAATCCTTCAATTCCTCAAAAAATTTTCGATCATGCCAACAACTTTCTGTTAATGCTACTTCCTTTCAGGAATACTTTCTGTTGAATTAAGTAAGTCTTAAATGCGATTTGGCTACAAATCTATTCTTTATTAAATAAGTAGAAAATAATCCAGGAAAAGAAACAGACAAAATTGATAATTGACCTTTCCAATTTTTAAAAAATAAGCACATTCTTGAAGAACAAACTCATATGTAAAACAGCCTAGGATTCACTTCTAATTATCAAACTCTTATCTGTCATGTATGTTTATTTACATATGTCACAGAGGAAAGCGGAATTAAAAGATGTGAATTTGTGTGCAAAACTTATCCATCTACCATAGCATATCCTTCCACTTAATCTGTACATCTATCTTATCTGTATATCTCTTTGTGATCATTTCTTTAACCAATAGTAAAAGCAGACAAGCACATGAGGAAAATGCATGAAAGGAAAATAATATGATTTCATTATGTAATCACACCTGATCTTATAGTGTTGATGTATGTTCTTCAGTGTTCATTACTATTAACAAATCTACTTTCAGTCAGAATCTATATACTTCAGAATACTGTTTTCTGTAGAATTTTATTTCAAAGAATACTTTGTGCCACATCAGTCTTCAAAATTATACACACACACACACACACACACACACACACACACACATATACATGCACACACACACACAGAGAGACAACATAGTACAAATTAAAATATTTTCTGATTGGTAGAAATTCAAGTGGCTCCTTAATTTTGATACTTAAAATAATGCAGCAATGAATATCTTCAAATTTTAACAATTTTTGAGATAAAGATTTTTCATTTAAATAGAAAAAAGTTATATTTAACTGTTGTACACTATAAATGTTATTTTTAAAATGTTGACTATACTCACAATGCAATCTCACTCAATGAAATTAGACATAATCACTTCCAATGTTTACAAATTAATTACTGTAATACAACTTATTGAGCTTAGTGTTAAGTAAATGTGTTTGTGTTTCTGACTATAATTCCTGCTTCTTAGTTATATTTCTTTTCATAAAGCTTTCATTTCACTATCCATGGAACTCTTAAAAGTGTTATTAAGATATTGCCTCTTTATATGTAACATTTTGACATAGAATTTTATGAGTATTTATCACACTATATTTTGTTCTTTTGTATTTATTTGTTTTTCTATATTTTTAAAGACTTACAGTTTTAAAGAAAAATTACATCTATATATTCTTTATCATAATCCTAGTCAATACTTTGAAACCTGCTATTCCTTTCTAGGTGATTCATAATAATCAAATGTAATTTTGTTTTTTTTAAAATATGCTAACCACTTCAAAATTAAGTTGAATGAATTGATTTTTGTCATTTGTATGATAAGCAAAGTATGTATCCATATATTTTCTAAAATGCCTGTTTTTAATTAGTTTTTATAATCTGCACAACAGATGCTTAATTGATCCATTCATCCATTTACTTGTTCATTTTTAACATTTTTTGATGTACATTCTAAACATGATGTTTTTGGTCAGTGAGAGGTATATATCCCCTAAATTTTTCTTTTTTTCTTTTTTTTTTCTTCCTTCCTATTTTTTTT
>PVHX01017575.1:0-39569 GCA_004024805.1 Geosciurus inauris | reverse complement strand
ACGCCTCCTGGCTACCGCTGCCTCCCGGTGATCCTGTACTCACACATACACGAGCGAAATTCCTGCGTGGGATGTTGAGCTGCAGAATGATGCCAGGAAGCTGGCTGGAAAACGGCACCTCCACCACTTCCAGCTTTGGTCCCTGAGAGCCTAGCGCAGAGTGGACTGTCTAGGCCGCCATCTTGGAACCGCCCCCTATTATACCTATTTTATAGCAGACTTGACCAGGTTTCTTATATTTACATAATGTATTTTTTTGGCTTTCCATCAACGCATGTTTGGGTAAGAGTCTATGAATTCATCTAAATTCTCCCACCTATATTCAGTAGTATTTTCTCAGGAATGTTCATATTTATCCATATTTGTGTTAATTCCAAACCTAACCCTAAGTCAGTACAAAATATGATATTAAATTTTATATATTTCTCTCACAAATCCTAAAGTTCTTTTAATCCAGGTACAACAAAATAATTTTTAAATTGGTATTATGCCGGTGCCTGCACCAGCACAAAGTGAATCCAGGATCGGCGAGGGGGCTGCGGCTGAGAATTACACACACACACAAACACACAAAGGACAAGACAAGACTCCAGACTGGATGTGCAATGATGATCATGCTTTATTAAAGTCCCTCAGGAGTATATATAAGTCACTCTGACCCCTACCCGGATGCACTATAGTCAGGCACCGGAGGTAACAGAGTCCTAAAGGTGCACATACTTTACTAACTTTATGTTTACATAAGAATGCAGATGTGAAATGAGGACACGGAACTTTGATCATGAGCCATGGTTGCTCAGCCTGGGCTTGTGACCATAACAGCTTGGTCCAAGGACACATCCAGGCTATCTGTATTGTACTGGGAACACGAAGGCCAGCTCTTTCCCACAGTATTACATTTTCTTTTTAATTTTCACTGTCATATTTGCATACATATCACTGTATATCCTGAATGAGCTTAGGCTTATTATTCTCATATTCACCTAATATATTTTCATATGACACTCACTTGAATGATTCCTCCATAAAAATTTATAATTACATATATATTTTCTCACAAATATTCAGAAGTACATTCTTAGGGGATTTTTTATATCTTCATATGCATGTTTATTCTCTAAAACTAACCCTAAATGAGTACAAATTGAATACAATATTGGACCTTTTTAGAATCAATTCCTTTGTTTTCTTTCATCCAGGTATCAGAGTATAGATTTTAAAGTGTATTTGGAATACTATTTTTACTTTTTCATGTTCAGTTTGCATACCTAATGCTTTTTTTGTACATGAGATTCTTCAGACCTACCCCTGGTTTACATAAGAAATTTTCATCTGACTATTAATTTACTGATCCTTGTTTAGTATTCTGTCCACTCATGTATTTTCCCTCAAATTTTCAGAAGCTCTTCCTTAAGAATAAAATATATATCCATATTCATGTTAATTCTCTAATCCTAACTCTAAGTCAGGATGTAAGTTTTCACATATTTCTGTATGTAAACCGACTTTCTTCATTACATGTACCCCCAAATAAATTTCTAAGAGTTTTTAGCCTTGAAGTTTTAATTTTCACTGTGAAATTTGCATATCCATCACAGTTTATCATATATCGGATTTATACTCTATTTCTCCTATCTATATAACACATTTATTATGGCTTTCTGTGACTCATTCTCATTTAGCAATTTATGTATTTACATATGCATTGCCACACATTTTCAGATGTACAAAGTCATGATTATTCATATTATTCCACATTTACCTTGTTTTTCTAACCCTAACTTTAATCCTAACTTTAAACTTTTTAATCAGGACAATAATTGATTTTGTACTTTAAATTCATCTGTTCATACTTCCATCTTTTCTTAAGTCCAGGACCATTAATATAAGATTTACAGTGTATTTGACCTCTTCTTTACAATTTTTAATATTCCATTTTTATAGGCATCACTGAAGAACTGCCGGTTACTTGTGATGTATGGTGTTTCCACACATGATGAATTATAACATTAGAGAAGCAGACCCAGGGAAGCATTGAAGGCAGATTTAGTGAAAAGTGGTTACATATACTTCTCTGGGGATGGAGAAGAGGGCTACAAATGTTGTATGGATCCCAAGAAGTACATGTGTATTCACTTTTTATATATCCTATGCTCTCTTTGTTTTCCTCTTCTTTTCATCTAATCTCTATTTATGCTTATGTGAGAAGGACAAGGTATGCTTGGTGAGAAGGTGAATTGGCATCAAGCTAATAGTGAGAGCATAGGGTCCAGGTGAAGACAGTTGGACTGGAAGGGGCATAATTAACATCTTTCTGGGAGGACAATCATTAGCAACAACTGGCAGCTGGGGCAGTTTTTCATGAAGTGGTCAAAGGAAGGTCCCTGAAGGCATGAACATTTCAAGAGCTCTACAATGTTCCAGACTCAATTTGGCCTTTTTTTTATTGTGACTCAATTTATCTATCTACATTGACTGTCTTTCTAATTCTTGCTTCAATTGTATGACCAAAATGAGATGTATTCTGATTTCTACTCATTGACAAAATACATTTTCCAATGATTCTGACCTTACTCATGTTGGTGTAGGATTCTATCTATTCATGTATGTTTTTCACATCTTGTCAGAAGTACATTCTTATGAACATTCATATTGTCCAAATTCAGGTTAATTCTCTCACCATAAATCTAAGTCAGTACAAAATTACAAAAATATTTTACCTATATCCATATTTTTCCTAAATTTTCTTAATTCCAAGTATTCCAATATAAAATTCCAATTGTATTTAACCTTCTATTTACATATTTCTGTGTTACATTTTATATGTATTTTATGCATGTTATATAAGGCTTCCAACCAGCTTTCTCATATTCACATTGTGTATTTACGTATGGCTCTCTGTTGACACATGTTTGTGTACAATTCTATGAATTCATCTGTTTTCCCACCTATACTCTGAAGTATGTTCTCAGGAATATTCATATTTATCCATATTCATGTTAATTCCCTAAACCTAACTCTAAGTCAGTACAAAATGTGATATTAAATATATATTACTCTCTCAAATCCTAAATTTCCTTTAATCTGTTATGCCCAGATTTAATCTGTCAGCAAGAAAAAACAAACTCGTAGATTCAGTGTTGAAAGTTTATTATTAAGCTGGCAGGACTGCAAAGCCAATTTGAAATTTCAGCCCCTGACTTGATTTAAGTTACAAGTTGTATAGCAAAAGAAAAGTGTGAGTCAGGCACTATGACATTTTTTCTTTCAGGCAATGCAAGCAAGCCAATAGTACAGAAGCAGAAACTGCTGTTAGCTAAGCCCACCCTGCATTCCATCCAGAATTATTTTTCTAACTGAAACTTAGGTCAAGAGGACCGGCAACTCTTTACAAAAATAAAGTATGTTGATGTTAGGAACCTCCCAGTATGTAGGCTAAAGTTAAGGTGGCTGGCAGTCCAGACAAAATGGAGTTTCTTAAGCTAAGAATTACCACATTTCCTACTGGTCTTTACATTTGATAAATCCTTACTCACAAGTTTGTATCTTTAAAATCTTCCTCTGTTAATTGGTCATAATGAGATCTAAGGATTAAGAGTTTTACTTATTGAACTCTTTGCTTAGCATACCTAATTAAAGAGTTGATAATGAATGGTCCTCTAAGGAGTGTGAGTAGGATAAGTATTAGAGGCCCTAATATTGTGGAAATGAAAGTTGTAAGCCAAGGAGACAAATTGAACATGTTTTGGTAAATTGGTACCAATTTCCTGATGAAATCTTATTTTCTTCTTGTTCTTTTAATTTCTGTCTAAGTAGGGCTAAGCTGTCTCAAATAACTCCAGAATGATTGGTGTAGAAGCAACATGTCTCTCCCAGGGCCATACATAAGCCTCCCTGTTTTAGGAAGAGTAAGTCTAAACCCTGTTGGTTTTGGAGGACCACCTCAGCTAGAGAATCTAGAGAAGTCTCTAATCGTCCTATCCATCTCTCTAATTCCCCTAAATCATAATCAATTAGTTTGCTTAAAGTTTTGAAGTTTTCATTTCCAGTGATTAATGCTGTAGTCTATAGAGCTGCAGAGCCTGCAATCCCTATACCTGCCAGCAGGGGTACTAAAACAGGTGCTGCTCTTTTAGATCAAGAAGTCAAACCAAAATGTTCTCTGCCAGCATCACCTGAATAAACATAAACTTGTGGAAGGATATGTACTGTTATACAAATTTCTGTACTCTCATCATGAAATAGGATTAAAGATAGACAAGAGGTTAATCCAGAAGTGCATGCAAAACATGTTCCTGGGGGTGCTACTAAGAAGTATAAATCTCCTTTAGGAGGAGCCTCTAAAAGGAAGGTTAGAGAAGAGTCAGGGGATTGAAGAGGTGCTTTTTTCTTTGAATATTAGCAAGTCCCTGGACTTTGGAGATCTCTCAGTGTTAATTTGGGAGAGGTGCCCCATTTGCATAAGGATCTAGTCTCTATGACTGACTGTGTTAAATTCGAACTTGGGTTATGTTGTCGCTGAGTGTTACATTTGAACCTATTCCAACATAGTAAGAGGGTTCAGGGTTTAGGCATAACCAGCAATCTTCAGTCACTTCTGCTACAGTTTGATTAAGGAATGCAAAGACAGTATTTAACATATTTAGTAGAGGTTGGCCTGTTTGTGGGGGTTTAGTAATGACATGGGTTGGGTGAGAGACAGGAAAAGGGGAAGTAGAGGTTAGTGAAGGGTAAGATAGAGTTGGGTTTGCTGGGTTAAGGATGGGTTTTAAGGGTCCTATAGTGTTCCTCTGCCTGGGGGGGTAACTTGCTTTGAATTGTGAACTCAATGTCTTGGTCATAATATTTTACATATAAGCATATTCCTCATGTTTTCCCTAGACGCCAATTAGGTTCTGGAATTGCCCATGACTTAACAGTAAGAATAATAGGGTTACATGACCCTGGGGAACTTCCCTTTTTCCCAGGACATGGTTCTTAGGCTAGGTGGGGGTCATGGCTGGTCCATGGTGCTAAAGTCTCACAGCCCCAAGTGGCACAATGATATTTACCTTGGCCTTGACAACAGGGCTCCCATCAGCAGGACACATGTAAAATTGTAAGTCAGGGGAGGTTCTTTTACATGTTTCACATGCAGCTATTCTGCCTGCCACCCCAAAGGGGTTATGATCATCTTGGAGCCATCTGTTATCTCTGATATTAATGTACATAAATCTATCTTGAAAATGTGTTGATCAGAGGTCATCAGACTTTGCATGATTTGTCCAGTACGAGTTTTTCTACATTCCCATATTTGTACAGTGGGTTGATGGGGAGAACATCAACATTGAAGAGAGTCAAGATGAGGAAGAAAGGGAGGGGGGCCGTTTGGGCTATCCTGGCTGTGTATCCCCTTTAAGTCTTATCTTTAGGGGTGCATCAGTGGCCCAGATGGTCCATCAGGAATCGTCAGAGGCTTCTTCAGGTGGGGCTGGTTTGAGGTGAGTCCAATGTATCCAGGTTGTTTTTCCAGCTACTTTGATGGCTGTAGGCATGCTGAGAATCACCTGGTAAAGTCCTGTTATATCTGATCCCAGACGAGCCCCCAAATGTTATATCTGATCATTGGACGAGCCCCAAAATGTTATATACGATCATTGGATGAGCCCCAAATATTATATCTGATCAGTGAGAATAACCAAACTCATAGATTTATTCATTAAATGTTTATTTTTCAGCCAATGGGACTGCAAAGCCAATTCAAATCCAATTCAAAGTTGCAGCCCATGACTTCGTTTAAGTTACAGATCATATAGCAAAGAAAAATGTGTCAGGCATTATGAAGTTTTCTCTTTTAGCCAATGAAAGCAAGCCAACAGTACAGAAGCAAAGATTGCGTTAGGAAAGCCCATCCTATGTTTCATCCAAAGTCATTTCTCTGACTGAAACTTAGGTCAAGATGACCGTGACTCTTTGCAAAAATAAAGTATGTTGATGTTAGGGACCTCCCAGTATTTGGCCTAAAGTTAGGTGGCTGAGAGCTCAGACAAAATGGAAATTCTTAAGCTAAGAGTTAGCACAGTCCTGACCAGCAAGGTTCAAGCATCATGGAAAGAAGTTTCTTAAGGTATAGCAAGTCACTGGGTTGATAGGCAGGCAGGTTAGTTAGGTCTTGCTTTTCCTGTTTAGAAACATAAGAGTTAGGAACCTGTAATCTGGACTTTATGTCTGCTTGGATTTGATGTAGGACCTGTAAGGAACAAAGGACTTGATTATCAGAGGCATCTATATGGGTAGGGGGTTTAGGTAAGAGAGGAGTAGGCCAGCCATATAGTATTTCATATGGTGAAAGCCCTTGTCAGTAAAGGGAATTCCTAATTCTAAGCAGGCTGAAGGGGAGGAGGTCCACTCAGCTTTTGCCAGTCTCTATAGTTAGCTTGGTCAATGTTTCTTTAGGCATTCTGTTCATCCTATATGTCCAGAACTCTGAGGCCTATAGGCACAATGTAATTTCCAAGTAAATCCTAAAACTGTGGACACTAGGTGAGATGTTTTGGCTGTGAGACCCAGGCCATTGTCAGACTCAATTTAATGTGGCAATCCAAATCTGGGGATGGTCTCATATAATAACACTTTAACTGTGATTTGGGCCATCTCTGTTTTGGTAGAATAAGCCTCAACCCAACCTGAGTAAGTGTGTACAAAAACCAAGAGGTATTTGTATTCATATTTGCTTGGCTTGATTTCAGTAAAGTCTATTTCTCAATATTCTCCAGGAGTTTCTCCATGGTATCTAGGAAAAATTTGTATCTTATTAGTTCATTTAGTATTTACTTGGATACAAGTAGAGCATCGGGAGGTAATGAAATTAGTATGTTATCTCATTTTTGGAAACAGATGTCTTTGCAGAAAATCCCATAATTTTGTTTCTCCTAGATGAGTTCCTTGATGTCATAGGCAAATTAATTTGTCCCATAGTTTTTGGTAATAATATTCTTTCATCTGGAGTTTGAAGCCAATCAGGGGAATTAGTAGTGACTCTCAGTTTTGTTATATAGTCCAAATCTGAAGGGGAGTAGTGAGGCTCCTCTGGAAGCTGAGGTTTAGGTATAATGACAAGGAGGGAAGTGTTCCCTACTGGTCTTAGTGCAACTTCTTTGGCAGTTTGATCAGCAATATTGTTGCCTTTCATTTCTGGGGAGTTCCCTTTCTTTACAATGGATAATTGCCACCCTTTTGGGGAGTCAGATAGCCTCCAGGAGGGCAACTATTTCAGGAACATTTTTAATGGATTTTTTCTCAGATGTGAGGAGTCCCCTTTCTTTATATATCATCCCATGGACATGAGCTATGGCAAAAGCATACCTGCTATCTGTATAAATATTTATTATTAGATCTTTTCCCAGTTGGAGGGCTTGGGTGAAAGTCATGTGTTCAGCTCATTGTGCTGAGGTCCCTTTTTCTAAGGATTGGGCCCATATTACCTTATAAGAAGTGACCACTACAGCTCCAGTATGTTGAATGCCATCCAGTATGAAACTGCTTCCATCAGTGTAGTAGGTGACTGTTGGGGTTTTGCACCGGTGTTGGCTCCTCCGACCACCAGAAAGGAGGAATCTCCAGGCGCCCCCAACAAGGACGAGACGAGAAAGGTAAGTCGTCCGGCGCGAAACCACCATGCGCTGGAGAGTTCTGTCTCAAGCAGGAACTGTTTATTTAGAGGAGGTTACAAGCTTATATAAGGGCAGGGATCCAATAGCGTTTCATTTTTGAGCCACTAATGCGGAAGTGGGTTGTCCACGCATAGCAGTATAGAAGCGTTTAGGTTGGGGATCATGCATTTTGCACGAGCACAGAAATAGAGGTCAGCCAATAGGAGCAAGGTGATGTGGCTCTCTTGGTGTAGGATGCTTTTGTCCTGGGCCGATTGCTTGGAGTCATTTTATGTATGCACCCACAGGTGACATCTGCATCATCCCAGGGCTGGTCTCGAAGGTCAGCATGAGTTCCACGGATGTGGGACAACACTTCTAAACAGCCTTGGATAGGCATCTCTGTATTCTGATCTGGCAGCAGAGTAGACGGATTCAAAGTGTTAGCCAGAGTGAATTTGATTCTTTGGGAGTCAGTTAATAAAATCTGATAGTGGATGACATGAGCATCTAAAATCCATTTTCCAGGAGGGGATTTGAGTAATGTTTCAACCCCATGAGGAGAGGTTATAAAAAGTTCTTGGCCCAAAGTTAATTTATTTGCTTTGTTAGTTAAGAGGGTGGTAGATGCAGTGGCTCATAGACAATTTGGTCAACCGGCTGCCACAGGGGCCAGTTTAATGGATAAGTAAGCTATGGGTCTTTTCCAAGGCCCAAGAGTTTGTGCCAGTATTACCTTTGCAATTCCATTACGTTCTGACACATACAAATAGAAAGGTTTTTGGAGATCTGGAAGGGCTAATGCAGGCGCCTGAGTTAAGGCTTCCTTTAGTTTTTGAAAAGCTGTCTCTTCCTGGTCAGAACAATGGATTTCTTCTCTTTTGCCTTTAGTGGCCTTATATAGGGGTCTGGCTATCTCAGCAAAGTCATAATCCAAAGTCTGCAGTATACTGCAGCCCCTAAAACTCACTAATCTGTCTCTTAGTTTTGTGGTGAGGAATCTGAGTCATAACCTGAATTCTTTTTCCTGATAACCATCTTTTGTCCTCAGGTAGTATATATCCCAAGTAAGTGACTCATTTTGTATATATTTGGGCCTTTTTGGCAGAAACTCAATAAGCCAAAGCCTGTAGAATATCCAATAAGTCTCAGGTGGCCTCAACACTGTCCTGGAAATTTTCTAGCCAGGAGTAAATCATCCACATATTGGAGAAAGGTCACCTTGGGGTGTATTACCTTGTAACTTTGTAAATATTTACTGAGTGATTCATCAAAGAGGGTGAGAGTATTCTTGAATCCTTGGTGCAGCCTTGTCCAAGTCCTTTGTGTATTCCCCTTTTGGGTCAGTCCATTCAAAGGACTGAAATAGGTTGGTTGACTCACCTCAGCCAGAGGAAGACTGAAAAATGCATTCTTTAAGTCCAGTACAGTATACACAATGTAATCTTAAGGCAAGAGTGTGAACAGAGTATATGGATTAGAAACCATAGTGTATTGTTTCTATTTGTTTGTTGACCTCTCAGAGGTCCTGTACAGAATAACAATCTTTTGTCCCTGGCTTCTGAATTGGCAGTAGAGTAATATTCCAATTAGACTTACAGGTTTTAAAATACCTTCTTTTAAGAGTTTATTTATATGTGGAGTAATATCCAATAGAGCCTTTCTATTAATAGGACACTCTTTTACCCAGATAGGGGTGGCAGGGCTGGTCAGTTGTACAATTATTGGAGGTTGATGTTTTGCCAATGCTGGAGGGTTAAATTCAGCCCAGACTTCTGGAAAGTCAGTCAGAAAGTTTGACAGAAAATCATATAATCTGGCAAATAATTGCCCAGATAATCTTCTTGAGGGCTGTTTCCCCTAAGGTTTATTCCAGGTGTAGCTGATATTCTTCCCCCAGAGGACAACTGACAAGAAGGGTAATGGGTTCTTCTTTCAGCTGGAGCATAGTATTTCCCTGAGCAAAAGTTATACTGGCTCCCAACTTATGTAATAAGTCTCAGCCCAAGAGAGGATAAGGGCAGTTAGGCATTACCAGAATGGAGTGAGTAATAATTACTTTTCCAAGGGCAGTGATTCTAGCTTCAGTCCAAGAGCAAGTTGAGACTTTCCAATACCCCTTGAATGGGAATTTTTGATTTTTGTCAGGGCTTTGGAGTACCGAGTGTGTTGCCCCAGTATCTATCAGGAAAGAGGTCAGTTTTGTCCCTATTTTTAAGGTTACCATGGTCTCCCAGGGGCTTATTGGCAAAGAGCCCTAGTCCCACCAATCTGCCTCATTTACATTTAAAATGGACTTAGAGAAGGGAGTCCCTTTATGTGAAATTCTCCTTTTCTTAAAAAGGCATTTGTTTTTCTACGTCTGTTCTCATTATGATAGGCACAATGATCTTTGTTTAAAGAAGAGTTCCTAGGTTTGGTGGGTCCTGTATTTGGTTTGAGATTTTCTGATCAGGATGCAACTAGAAGCACCTTGGCTAATCTTTTGGGTTATCTTTCTTCTGGAAGATCTCGGTTAGTATAGACTCTGAGTTATCTCTACCAATTCAGAGAGGACCTTCCCTTCAAACCTTCTAATTTCTGGAGCTTATGTTTTATATCTGGGGCTGACTGGGACACAAAGCCCAGATTAATAGCTTTTCTATTCTTGGGTGCTTCTGGATCAATTGGAGTATATAGTTTATAGGCCTGTAGGAGGCATTCAAGAAAGCACTTGGGGATTCATCTGGCTTGTGAATTCTCTCACTAATTCTTGTGAATTAGCCTTCAAAATATTAGTCAGCTTGTGAACAGCTGCATGGATTCCTCTCATAAGAGTCTGGCAGAACTGGTCTAGAGCCCTCTTACCTTCATTTGAATTTTGATCCCAATCTGGGCAGGTTGAAGGGAAAAATGTGAGAGATCCAAACAGGATCATCAGTGGGGAGGCCAGTAGATCTTAGTGTGGTTTTTTGGGTCTCACAGTGGATGCATTCATGTTCTTCTGAAGTAAAAAGCTTCTGGAGTAGTTGTTGGCAATCATCCCAGGTGGGCTTGTTGGTATAAAAGACTGACTCTAAAAGAGAAATAAGGTCTTGGGGAAGGATTTTGATTTTTCCAGATATAAAGATAACTAGTGTTAAAGGGGACATAAACCATAAAGGGACCCTGTTGGGAGGGTGTTTGTCTTAGGGGGAGTAAAGGAGCAGGGGAAGGGTCCAGAGAAAGAAGGGCAGAATATGAGTTCTGGGCAGCTGTGGAGACATAACTAGTGCCTGAATGGGAATGGGGAAGGGAAAGAAGATGAGAAGGATTGGGGGGGGGTATTCTGGCATGGAAGAATACGGGGGAGGCACAGAATGAAGTGTTTCATCATCAGAAGGAACATCCAGGATAGAGGGTTTCAGCTTCAGAGGAGTTGAACTAGTCAGAAGAATGGTGTGGCGTTTCTGTTGGTTCGTTGTTTTAATGCATTTGACCTGAAAGACAAGACTTAAGCCATTTGGGGGGATCTGTTATTATGTCAACCCAGACTTGTACATATAGAATTTGATCAGGATGTCCAGGGCATCCAAAAATATGACTCTGGACTTCCTGAGCAATTTTAAGATCTAAGGTGCCTTGATTTGGCCATCCCACATCAAAGGACGGCCATTCAAGCTCACAGAATTTTCTGAGATCAGAAGAAGTTACTAGGGCTCCATAATCAGCAGCCAGTTTCTGGAATTCCTGAAAATTAGTTAGAAAGCAGTCAAGTATAGATGATGAATAAGAGGAAGTTTTCTGTCCCATATTGACCTGTGGAAAGAAGGTGGCGCACGCAGACAAAACTATGACATTATGACAATTAGATTCCACGTAACAAAAAGATAAAGACAAACAAAAAAGACAAAAAACAACCTGATTTGGCCACTACTGAAGGCCAACCAGAAGACTACAAAGATGTCTCGCAGGGTCTCAGGACTTGGTATAAGTGACTGTGTCCAGTCTGACCTTGTCCCCCAGTAGGATTGCAACCCACCTGGCTCCTGATTACTGAGGAGATCTGGGCAAACTCGAGAGTGGGGCCAAGGAACTTCCCTTGGGAGCTCCCCCCTACTTTCAGTTTCAGCTGAGATCTAAATTTAGCCAGAGGAGTGAATCTCTGAGATGAAAGAATCTCGCTGGGGTTCCCCGCCAATGCACCAAAACGTTATACCCAGTCAGTGAGAAACAACAAACTCATAGATTCATTAGTTAAAAGTTTATTTTTCAGCCAGAGGGACTGCAAAGCCAATTTGAAATTGCAGCCCCTGACTTGATTTGAGTTACAGATTATATAGCAAAAGAAAACTGCGTGTCAGGTGCTATGATGTTTTCTTTTTAGCCAATGTAAGCAAGCCAACAGTACAGAAGCAGTGATTGCAGCTAGCTAAGCCCACCTCGCATTCCATCTGGAGCTATTTTTCTAACTGAAACTTAGGTGAAGATGACCTGTGACTCTTTGCAAAAATAAAGTATATAAATGTTAGGGATCTCCAAATATGTAGGCTAAAGTTAAGGTGGCTGGCAGTACAGACAAAATGGAATTTCTTAAGCTAAGAGTTACCACAAATTCAGGTGCACAAAAATAATTTTTAAATGGGTATTACATTTTCTTTTTAATTTTCACTGTTATATTTGCATACATATCACTGTATATCCTGAATGAGCTTCAGCTTGTTATTCTTATATTCACCTAATATATTTTCATATGACACTGACTTGAATAATTCCTCCATAACAATTTATAATTAAATATATATTTTCTCACAAATTTTCAGAAGTACATTCTTTGAAAATTTTTCATAACTCCTTATGCATGTTTGTTCTCATTCCTGTTTAGTATTCTGTCTGCTCATGTATTTTCCCTCAAAATTTCAGAAGCTCTTTTTCAAGAGTAAAATATATACCCATATTCACATTAATTCTCTAAACATAACCCTAGGTCAGGATGGAACTTTGCCCATACTTTTGTATGTAAATGCACTTTCTTTCTTCCATGTACCCTCAAATAATTTTTAAAAGTATATGGCCTTGAATTTTTAATTGTCACTGTGAAATTTGCATATCTCTCAGATGTTATCATATATCAGATTCATTCTCCAGTTCTCCTATTTACATAACACATTTGTTATGGCTCTTTGTGACTCATCCTTTTGTAGCATTTTATGTATTTATATATGCATTACCACCCATTTGCAGATGTACATAGTCATGATTATATTATTCCACATTTTCCTTATTTCTGTAACCCTAACCTTAGTCAGGACAATATTTGATTTTATACCCTAACTTTATCCATTCACACTTCCACTTTCTTAAATCCAGGAATATTAATATAAGTTTTACAGTGTATTTTGCTGTTTTTTTACAATTGTTAATATTTCATTCCTATAGGTAACACTGAATAACTGCCAGTGACTTGTGATGAGTGGCATTTTCTCACATGATTAACATTAGAGAAGCAGACCGAGGGAAGATTTGAAGTTGGGTTTATTGAAATGCAGTAACATAGACTTCTCTGGGAATGGAGAAGAGGGCAATAAATGGTGTCTGGATCCCAAGAAGTACATGTGTATTCACTTTTTATATATCCTATACTCTCTTTGTTCTCCTATTCTCTTCATCTAATCTCTCATTTCTGCTTATGTGACCAGGACAAGTTTAGTCTTTCTGAGATGTTCAATTGGCATCAAGCTAATTGTGAGAGCATAAGGTCCAGGTGAAGGCAATTCAGCAGCGAGGGGCATAATTAATATCTTTCTGGGAAGATAATCATTAGCAATAGATGGCAGCTGGGGAAGTTTTTCATGAAGCGGTCAACATAAGCCCTTTGAAGTCCTGGATATTTCAAGAGCTGCCCAATGTTCTCCACTCAATTTGGCCTTTTCTTTTGATTGTGACTCAACTTATCTATCTACACTGACTGTCTTTCTAATTCTTGCTTCAACTGTGTGACCAAAATGAGATTCATTCTGACTGCCACTTATTGACAAAATACATTTTCTAATAACTCTCACCTTAATCATGCCTGTGTAGGATTTTATCTATTCATGGATGTTTATTCACATCTTGTCAGAAGTACATTCTTATGAACATTCATAATTGTCCCAAATCAGGTTAATTCTCTCACTCTAAATCTAAGTCAGTAGAAAATTTTAAAAATATTTTACCGGTATCCATATTATTCCTAAAGTTTCTTAATTCCAGGTACTCCAATATAAATTTCTAATTCAATTTGACATTCTTTTTACATATTTCTGTGTTACATTTCATATGTATTTTATACATGTTTTATAAGGGATCTCCAGAGGTTTCTCATATTAACATAATTTATATCCATATTGGATATAAATTGGATATAAATGTGTCTTGGTTGACACATGTTTGTGAAATAATCTATAAATGCATCTATGTTTTCCAAAGTATAACCAGAAGTATATTCTCAGGAATATTCATATTTGTCCATATTGTGTTCATTCCCTAAATTTAACCCTAAGTCAGTACAAAATGTGATATTAAATTTATATATTACTCTTGTGAATTATAAATTTCCATTAATCCAGGTACACTGAAATAATTTCTAAATGGGTATTACATTTTCTTTTTAATTTTCAATGTTAAATTTGCATACATATCACTGTAAACCCTGAATGAGCTTCAGCTTGTTATTCTCATATTCATATAACATATTTTCATATGACACTCACTTGAATAACTTCTCCATTACAATTCATAATTACATATATATTTTCTTGCAAGTTTTCAGAAGTACATTCTTAGGGAATTTTTTATATCTCCATATGCATGTTTATTTTCTAACACTAACCCTAAGCCAGTACAAGTTGAATACAATATTGAACGTACTTCAGAATAAATTTCTATGTTTTTTTTTCATCCAGGTACAATAGTATAGATTTTTAAGTGTATTTGGAATACTATTTTTACTTTTTCATCTTCAGTTTGCATACCTAACACTTTTTTTTTGTACATGAGATTCATCCTAACTACCACTGATTTACATAAGTTATTTTCACCTCATTCTCAATTTACTCATCCCCGTTTATATTCTCTCTACTTATGTATTTTCCCCTAAAGTTTCAGAAGCTCTTTCTTAAGAATAAAATATATATCCTTATTCATGTTAATTCTCTAACACTAACCCTAAGTCAGGATGTAAGTTTTCACATATTTCTGTAAATAAAAACACTTTTTTTATTCCATGTACCCCAAATAAATTTCCAAGAATATTTAGCCTAGAAGTTTTAGTCTTCACTATGAAATTTGCATATTCATCAGTTTATCATATATCAGATTCATACTCCATTTCTGCTACTTACATAACACATTTCTTATGGCTCTCTAGGAATCATCTTTGTGTAGTATTTTATGTATTTACATAAGCATTACCACACATTCTAAGATGTACATAGTCATTATTATTCATATTATTCCACATTTACCTTATTTCTTTAAACCTAACCTTAGTAAGGGCAATATTTGATTTTATGCTTTACCATCATCTGTTCACACTTCCAGTTTTTCTTAAATCCAGGGACATTAATATAAGTTTTACAGTGTTTTTTGCTGTTCTTTAAAATTTTCAATATTCCATTTGTGTAGGCATCTCTGAATAACCAGCAGTTACTTATGACATGTGGTGTTTTCACACATGATAAATTATAACATTAGAGAAGCAGACCGAGGGAAACATTGAAGCTGGGTTTATTGAAAAGTTGTAAGAAAGGCTTCTTTGGAGATGGAGAAGAGTGCCATAAATGGTGTCTGGGTCCCAAGAAGTACATGTGTATTCACGTTTTATATATCCTATGCTCTCTTTGTACCCCTCTTCTCTTCATCTAATCTCTCATTTTGGCTTAGGTGAGCAGGACAAGATTATGCTCAGTGAGATCATCAATTGGAATCAAGCTAATACAGAGAGTATAGGGTCCAGGTGCAGTCAGTTTGGCAGGGAGGGGCATAATTAACATCTTTCTCTGAAGACAATCATTAGCAACAGGTGGCAGCTGGAGCAGTTTTTAATAAAATAGTTGGAGGAAGCCCTCTGAAGACCTGGACATTTCAAGAGCTCTCCAAAGTTTGAGACTAAATGTGGTCTTTTATTTTGATTCTGACTCTAAGTATCTATCTACAGTGACTGTCTTTCTAATTCTTGCTTCAAATGTATCCCCCAAATGAGATTTATTCTGACTCCCACTTATTGACATAATACATTTGCCAGTGACACTCACTTTACTCAGACTGTGTAGGATTCTATCTATTCATGTATGTTTTTTCACATATTTTCAGAAGTACATTCTTATGAATATTCATAATTGTCCAAATTCAGGTGAATTCTCTCACAATAAATCTAAGTCAGTACAAAATTTGATAAAAAAATTTACCTACCTTTGTACTTTTGCTAAATTTTCTTGATTTCAGGTACTCTCATATAAATTTCCAATTCTATTTCACCTTCCATTTACATATTTCTGTTTACATTTTATATGTATTTTATATATGTTATATAAGGGATATGACCAGCTTTCTCATATTAATACAATGTATTTTCCTATCATTCTTTGTTGACACATGTTTGTGTTAGAATCTATGAATTCATCTGTGTTTTCCTACCTATATTCAGAAGTACATTCTCAGGAATATTCATATGTATCCATATTTGTGTTAATTCCCTAAACCTAACCTTACATCAGTAAAAACATGATATTAAATTTTATATATTTCTTTCACAAATCCTAAGTTTACTTTAATCCAGGTACACTGAACTAATTTTTAAATGGGTATTATATTTTCTTTTTAATTTTCACTGATAAACTTGCATATATATCACCGTGTATTTTGAATGAGCTTCAGCTTGTTATTCTCATATTCACCTAATATATTTTCATATGATACTCACTTGAATAATTCCTCCATAAAAATTTATAACCACATATATATTTTTCACGAATTATCCAAAGTACATTCTTAGGGAATATTTTGTATCTCCCTATGCATGGTTACTCTAACAGTAATCCTATGTCAGTACAAATTGAATACAATATTGGACCTACTTCTGAATCAATTCTTTTCTTCATTCAGGTACCATAGAATAGATATTCAAGTGAATTTTGACTGCTATTTTTAATTTTATATGTACAATTTTCATACCTAATGCTTTTGTTTTTGTGTGAGATTCATGCAAACAACCATTGATTTATATAAGATATTTTCATGTGACTCTCAATTTACTCATCCCTGTTTAGTATTGTGTCTAGTCATGTATTTTTCCTCAAAATTTCAGAAGCTGTTTCTTAAGAATAAAATATACATCCATATTCATATTAATTCTCTAACCCTATCCCTAAGTCAAGATGTAGTTTTTCACATATCTCTGTATGTAAACCTCCACTCTTCTTTCAATGTAACCAAAATAAATTTCCTAGATTATTTACATTTGAATTTTTGATTTTCACTGTGAAATTTGCATATCCTTCAGATTTTATCATGTATCAGATTCATTCTCCAGTTCTTTTATTATATCACACATTTGTTATGACTCTCTGTGACTCACCATTGTGTAGCATTTTATGTATTTACATGTATATTACCACATATTCTCAGATGTACATAGTCATGATTATTTAAATTATTACATATTTACCTTATTTTTCTAACCCTAACCTTAGGACAATATTCAATTTCATACCCTAACTTCATTCATACTTCCACTTTTTCTTAAATCCAGGAATATCAATATAAGTTTTACAGTGTATTTTGATGTTCTTTACAATTTTCAATATTTCATTTGTGTTGGCATCTCTGATTAACCACCAGTTACTTGAGATGAGTCTTGTTTCCTCACGTGATGTGTTATAACATTAGATAAGAAGACTGAGGGAAGCATTGAAGCTGGGTTTATTGAAAAGTGGTAACATAGACTTGTCTGGGGATAGAGAAGAGGGCCATAAATGGTGTCTGGATCTCCAGAAGCACATGTGTATTCACTTTTTATCTATCCTATGCTCTTTTTGTTCTCCTGATTGCTTCATCTAATCTCATGTTTCTGCTTATGTGACCAGAACAAGGTTGGGCTTGGTGAGATGGTAAATTGGCATCAAGCTAATAGTGAGAGCATAGGGTCCATGTGAAGGCAATTGGGCAGGGAGGCGCATAATTTACATTTTCCCAGGAAGACCATCATTACAAACAGGTGGATGCTGGGACTGTTTTTCATGAAGTGGTCAAAGAAGCCCTCTGAATGCAGGAATATTTCAAGAGCTGTCCAATGTTCCCTACTTAATTTGGCCTTTTCTTTTGATTATGACTCAACTTATCTATCTACACTGTCTGTCTTTTTAATTCTTGCTTCAATTGTATGACCAAAATGAGATTCATTCTGACTTCTACTTATTGACAAAATATACTTTCTGATGACTCTCAACTTATGCCTGTGTAAAATTCTATCTATTCATGTACTTTTTTTCACATCTTGTCCAAAGTACATTCTTATGAACATTAATAATTGTCCAAATTCAGGTTAATTTTCTCACCCTAAATCTAAGTCAGTACAAAACTTCAAAAATATTTTACCTATATCCATAGTTTTCCTAAATTTTCTTAATTCCAGGTACTCCAATATAAAATTCCAATTCTATTTTACCTTCTATTTCATTCTATTTACCTTCTATTTCATATTTCTGTGTTACATTTTATGTGTAATTTATACATTATATAAGGGATCTGACCAGCTTTCTCATATTAACATAATATATTTTATTATGGTGGTTCTCACATGTTTGTGTTAGCTTCTATGAATTCATCTATGTTTTCCCACCTTTATTCAGATTTATGTTCTCAGAAATATTCATATTTATCCATATTTGTGTTAATTCCCTAAACCTAACCCTAAGTCAGTACACAATATGATATTAAATTTTATATATTTCTCTCTCAAATCCTAAATTTCCTTTAATCCAGGTACACCAAAATAATTTTTAAATGGGAATTTCATTTTCTTGTTAATTTTCAATGTTAAGTTTGCATACATATCACTATATACCCTGAAAGAGCTTCAGCTTGTTATACTCATATTCAACTTTTATATCTTCATAGAACTCTAACTTGAATAATTCCTCCATAAAAATGTATAATTACATATATATTTTCTCACAAAATTTCAGAAGTACCTCCTTAGGGAATTTTTTATATCTCCATATGCATGTTTATTCTCTAACACTAACCCTAAGTCAGTACAAATTAAATAGAACATTGGATGAATTAAATCAATTCCTATGTTTTCTTTCATCCAGGTACACTAGTATAGATTTTCAAGTGTATTTGGAATACTATTTTACTTTTCCATGTTCAGTTTGCATATCTAATGCTTTTTTTGTATATGCAATTCATTCTATCACTGATTTACATAAGTGTTTTTATCTGACTCTCAATTTATGAATCCCTTTTTATTATTCTACTCATGTACATTCCCTCAAAATTTCAGAAGCTATTTCTTAAGAATAAAATATATATCCATATTCATGTTAGTTGTCTAACCACAACCCCAAGTCAGGTTGTAACTCATCACATATTTCTGTATGTAAATGGACATTCTCTATTCCATGTACTTCCAAAGAAATTTCCAAGCATATTTAACTTTTAATTTTTAATTTTCACTTTGAAATTTTTATTCCGACACTATTTATCATATATTAGATTCATACTCCAGTTCTCCTATTTACATTGACAAATTTATTATGGCTCTCTGTGACTCATCCTTAGGTAGCCTTTTATGTATTTACATATGAATTACCACTCATTCTCAGATGTAGATAGTCATGATTATTCATATTATTCCATATTTACCTTATTTGTCTAACCTTAACCTTAGTCAGGACATTTGCTTTTATACTTTAACTTCATCCGCTCATACTTCCATCTGTTCTTAAATCCAGGAACACTAATATAAGTTTTACAGTGTATTTTGTGTGTTCTTTTTAATTTTCAATATTTCATTTCTATAGGCACCATTGAATAACCACCGGTAACTTGTGACGAATGATGTTTACTCACATGAATTATAACAATAGAGAAGTAGGCCTAGGGAAGCAATAAAGCCAGGTTTATTTAAAAGTGGTTATATAGACTTCTCTGGGGATGGAGAAGAGGGCCATAAATGGTGTCTGGATACCCAGAAGCACATGTGTACTCATTTTTTATATATCCTATGCTCTCTTTGTTCTCCTCTTCTCTTCATCTAATTACTCATTTCTGCTTATGTGGCCAGGACTATGTAAGGCTTGGTGAGATTAACAATTGGCATCAAACTAATAGTGAGAACATATGATACAGGTGAAGGCAATTCAAAGGGAGGGGCATAATTAACATATTTCAGGGAAGACAATCATTAGCAACAGGTGGCAGCTGGGGCCTTTTTTTCATAAAGTGGTCAAAGTAAGGCCTCTGAAGGCATGAACGTTTCAAGATCTGTCCAATGTTGCACACTCAGCTTGGCCTTTTCTTTTGATTCTGACTCAACTTATCTATCTACACTGACTGCCTTTCTAATTCTTGCTTCAATTGTATGACCAAAATGAGATTCATCCTAACTACCACAGGTTTACATGAATTATTTTCATCTGACTCTCAATTTACTCATCCCTGTTTAATATTCTGTCTACTCATGTATTTTCCCTCAAAATTTCAGAAGCTCTTTCTTAAAAATAAAATATATATCCATATTCATGTTAATTCTCTTACCATAAACCTAAGTCATTTTGTAACTCATCACATATTTCTATATGTAAACAGACACTATTCCATGTACCCCCAAATAAATTTCCAAGAATATTTAGCCTTGAATTTTTAATTTTCTCTGTGAAATTTGCATTTCAACACAGTTTATCATATATCAGTTTCATACTCCTGTTCTCTTATTTACATGAAACATTTGTTATAGCTCTCTGTGACTCATCCTCGTGTAGCATTTTATGTATTTACATATGCATTGCCATTTATTCTCAGATGTAAATAGTCATAATTATTTATATTATTCCACATTTACCTCATTTCTCTAACCCTAACATTAGTCAGGACAATATTGGTTTTTACACTTTAACTTCATTCATTCATACTTTCATCCTTTCTTAAATCCAGGAACATTAATCTAAGTTTTACAGTGTATTTTTCCTGTTCTTTACAATTTCAATATTCCATTTCTTTAGGCATCACTGAGTAACCACCGGTATGTTGTGACGAGTGGTGTTTCCTCACATGATGAATTATAACATTAGAGAAGCAGACTGAGGGAAGCATTGAAGCCGGGTTTATTGAAAAGTGGTAACATAGACTTCTCTGGGGATGGAGAAGAGGGCCATTAATGGTGTCTGGATCCCAAGAAGTACATGTGTATTCACTTTTTATATATCCTAAGCTCTCTTTGTTCTCCTCTTGTCTTCACCTAATCTCTCATTTCTGCTTATGTGACCCTTACAAGGTTAAGCTTGGTGTGATGATCAATTGGCATCAAGCTAATATTGAGAACACAGGTACCAGGTGAAGGCAGTTGGCCAGGGATGGTCATAATTAACATCTCTCAGGGAAGACAAACATTAGCAACCGGTGGCATCTGGTGCTGTTCTTCATGAAGTGATCAAAGAAAGGCCTCTGAAGGCATGAACATTTCAAGAGCTGTCCAATGTTCCAGACTCAGTTTGGCCTTTTCTTTTGATTCTGACTCAAGTTATCTATCTACACTGGGTGTCCTTCTAATCCTTGCTTCCATTATATGACCAAAATGAGATTCATTCTGACTTCCACTTATTGACCAAATACATTTTCTGATGACTCTCAACTTACCCACGCATGTGTAGGATTCTATCTATTCATGTATGTTTCTCACATCTTGTCAGAAGTACATTCTTATGAACATTCATAATTGTCCAAATTCAGGTTAATTCTCTCACACTGAATTTAATTCCATAAAAAATTTCAAAAATATTTTACCTATATCCATATTTTTCCTAAATTTTCTTAATTCTAGGTACTCCAACATAAAATTCCTATTCTATTTTCCCTTTTATTTACATATATCTATGTAACATTTTATATGTATTTCATACATGTTATTTCAGGGAAACGACCAGCTTTCTCATATTAATATAATGTATTTTCTTATGGCTATTGACACATGTATGAGTAAGATTATATAAATTCATCTATGTTTCCCCAGCTATATTCAGAAATATGTTCTCAGGAATATTCATATTTATCCATATTTGTGTTAATTCCCTAAACCTAAACCTAAGTCAGTACAGAATATAATATTAAATTTTATATATTTGTCTCTCAAATCCTAAATTTGCTTTAATCCATGTACACTGAAATAATTTTTAAATAGATATTACATTTTCTTTTAATTTTCAATGATAAATTTGCATACATATTACTTTATATCCTGAATGATCTTCTGGTTATTATTCTCATATTCACCTTATGTAATTTCGCATGACTCTCATTTGAATTATTCCTCCATAAAATTTATAATTACAAATATATTTTCTCATAGAATTTTAGAACTGCATTCTGAGGGATTTTTATGATATCTCCATATGCATGTTTATTCTCTAACACTAACTCTAAGTCTGTATAAATTGAGTACAATATTGAATGTACTTCAGAATTAATTTCTATGTTTTCTTTCATCCAGGTATTTTAGTATATATTTTCAAGTTTATTTGGAATATCATTATTACTTTTCCAACTTCAGTTTCTATACCTAATCCTTTTTTTTGTGTACATGAGATTCATCCTAACTACCACTGATTTACATAAATTATTTTTATCTGACTCTCAATTTACCCATCCCTGTTTAGTATTCTGTCTACTCATGTATTTTACCTCAAAATTTCAGGAGCTCCTTTTAAGAATAAAATATATATTCATATGCATGTTAATAATCTAACCATAAACCTAAGTTGGGTTGAAACTTGCCACATATTTCTGTAGGTAAATGGACACTCTCTGTTCCATGTACCCCCAAATAAATTTTCAAGAGTGTTTATCCTTGAATTTCTAATTTTCACTGTGATATTTGCATTCCAACACAGTTTACCATATATCATCTTTATACTTCAGTTCTCTTATTTATATGACACTTTTGTTATGGCTCTCTGTGACTCATTCTCACGTAGCATTTTATGTATTTACATATGCATTACCACACATTCACAGATGCAGATAGTCATGATTACTTATATTATTCCACACTTACCTTAATCCCTAATTCTAACCTTAGGACAATATTTGATTTTTACTTTAATTTCATCCATTCATATTTCCATCTTTTTAAAATCCAAGAACATTAATATAAGTTTGACAGTGTATTTTCATGTTCTTTACAATTTTCTGTATTCCATTTTTATGGGTAACACTGAATAACCACCAGTAACATGGGACAAATGGTGTTTCCTCACATGATGAATTATAACATTCAAGAAGCAGACCAAAAAATTATTGAAGGTGGGTTAATTTAAAAGTGGTAACATAGACTTCTCTGGGGATAGAGAAGAGGGCCATTAATTATGGATCCCAAGAAGTACATATGTATTCACTTTTTATATATCCTATGCTCTCTTTGTTTTTCTTTTGTCTTCATCTTATCTCTCATTTATGCTTATGTGACCAGGCAAGGTTAGGCTTCATGAGATGGTCAATTGGCATCAAGCTAATAGTGAAAGTATAGGGTCCAGGTAAAGGCAATTGAGCAGGAAGGGGCATAATTAACATCTTTCCCAAAAGACAATTGTTAGCAAGAGGTGGCAGCTGGGGCACTTGTTATGAAATTGTCAGAGGAAGGCCTTGGAAGCTATGAACATTTCAAGAGCTCTCCATCTTTCCAGACTCATTTTGGCCTTTTCTTTTGATTGTGACTCAACTTATCTATCTACACTGACTGTCTTTATAATTCTTGCTTCAATTGTATGACCAAAATGAGGTTCATTCTGACTTCCACTTATTGACAAAATACTTTTTCCGTTGACTCAACTTACTCATGCCTGTGTAAAATTCTATATATTCATGTATGTTTTTTCACATCTTGTCTGAAGTACATTCTTATGAACATTAATAATTGTCCAAATTCAGGTTAATTTTCTCACCCTAAATCTAAGTGAGTACAAAATTTTAATTATATTTAACATATATCCATATTTTTCCTAATTATTCTTAATTCAAGGTACTCCAATAAAAAATTCCAATTCTATTTTATCTTCCATTTACATATTTCAGTGTTACATTTTATATGTATTTTATACATGTTATATAAGGGATCAGACCAGGTTTCATATTAACATGATGAATTTTCTTCTTGCTGTTGACACATGTTTGTGTAAGACTGTATGAATTCATCTATGTGTTTTCCCACATTTATTAAGAAATATGTTCTCAAGAATGTTTATATTGGAGGCGGGGCAAGATGGCAGCTTAGAGAGATTCAGCATCCAGTCTCGCCAAACTAAAGATCAAAATTTTGTGACAAATTTCTTCCACTCAACTTTTCAGCAGCAAACTACAGCTATCATCACAGAAAATTTCACTTTCACGTGTAAGCAGCGCTAGCGGACATCGCGACAGCGAGTCTCCAGCAGCAGCGGCCGTAAGTGGCCACGGGGAGGTGCGACCCCCGCGGCTCAGCAGAGCTCACCTTGGGTGGGAGCTGCGTCTACTTGAGAAACCTGGCTCCAGAGCCCAACCAACCACACAGGATCCACAGCAAGCTAAAAACCAAGAATAAACCAAGAATAAACCAAGTCAAGTTAAAAACCAAGAATAAACCAAAATGTCTGGAAATACAAACTGTCTCCATAGTAACATTGAATGTCAATGGCCTAAACTCAGCAATTAAGAGACACAGATTGGCAGATTGGATTAAAAAAAAAGACCCAACAATATGCTGCCTACAAGAGACTCATCTCATGGAAAGAGATTCTCACAGATTGAAGGTGAAAGGATGGAAAAAAATTTATCACTCTCATGGACCATGTAAACAAGCAGGAGTTTCCATCCTTGTCTCAGATAAAGTAGATTTCAAACCAATAGTGAAAAAGGATAAAGAAGGCCATTTCATACTACTTAAGGGAATCATACATCAACAAGACTTAACAATCTTAAATATATATGCCCCAAACAATGGGGCAGCCATGTTCATCAAACAAACCCTCCTCAAATTCAAAAATCTAATAGATCCCAACACAATAGTGCTGGGGGATTTTAACATAACCTTCTCACCACTGGACAGATCTTCTAAACAAAAGCTAAACAAAGAATCTACAAGACTTAATAGAACAATCAATGATCTAGACTTAACAGATATATATAGAATATTCCATCCTTCAACAAGCAAATACACGTTTTTCTCAGCAGCGCATGGCTCCTACTCCAAAATTGATCATATGCTATGCCACAAAGCAAGTCTTAGTAAATACAAAAAAATAGATATACTACCCTGCATTCTATCTGACCACAATGGACTGAAACTTGAAATCAATGATAGCTTTAAAAAAAGAAGCCACTATAACACATGGAGACTCAATAATTTGCTATTGAACAATGCATGGGTAACTGAAGACATCAGGGAAGAGATTAAAAAATTCTTGGAGGTAAATGAGAATTCTGATACAACATACCAAAATCTCTGGGACACTATGAAGGCAGTGCTAAGAGGAAAGTTCATTGCACTAAGCTCATATATTCAAAGAGCTAACAATCAGCAAATCAATGAGTTGACACTACAACTCAAAGCCCTAGAAAAAGAAGACAAAACAACACCAAGAGAAGTAGAATACAGAAAATGATTAGAATTAGAGCTGAAATTAATGAAATTGAAACCCAAAAAACAATCCAAAAAATTGATAAAACAAAGAGCTGGTTCTTCAAAAAAATACATAAAATTGACAAACCCTTAGCCACCCTAACAAAAAGGAGAGAGAAAACCCAAATTACCAAAATTTGTGATGAAAAAGGAAACATCATGACAGACCCTGCTGAAATACAGAGGATAATCAGAAACTATTTTGAAAACTTATATTCCAGTAAAATAGAAAACCCTGAAGACACTGACAAATTTCTAGACACATATGACCTACCCAAACTGAACCAGGAGGTCATTCATGACTTAAACAGATCAATTACATGCAAGGAAATAGAAGAGGCCATCAAGAGCCTTCCAACCAAGAAAAGCCCCAGACCAGATGGATTCTCAGCCGAGTTCTACAAGACCTACAAAGAAGAACTGACTATAATTCTCCTCAAATTATTCCATGAAATAGAAAGAGAAGGAACCCTTCCAAACTCATTCTATGAGGCTAGCATCACCTTGATTCCAAAACCAGACAGAGACACATCAAAAAAGGAAAATTTCAGACCAATATCCCTGATGAATATAGATGCAAAAATTCTCAATAAAATTTTGGCAAATTGCATACAAAAGCACACTAAAAAATAGTACACCATGATCAATTGGGGTTTATTCCAGGGATGCAAGGTTGGTTCAGCATACGGAAATCAATACACGTAATCCATCACATCAAAAGACTTAAAGATAAGAATCACATGATTCTATCAATTGATGCAGAGAAAGCATTCGACAAAATACAGCACCCTTTCATGTTCAAAACACTAGAGAAACTAGGGATAGTAGGAACATACGTCAACATGGTTAAAGCAATATATGCTCAGCCAAAGGTCAACATCATCCTAAATGGAGAAAAATTGGAAGCATTCCCTCTAAAAACAGGAACAAGACAGGGATGCCCTCTCTCACCACTCTTATTCAATATAGTCCTTGAAACTCTAGCCAGAGCAATCAGGCAGATGAAGGAAATTAATGGAATACAAATAGGAAGAGAAGAACTCAAACTATCATTATTTGCAGACGACATGATTCTATACTTAGAGGATCCAAAAAGTTCCACCAGAAAACTTCTAGATCTGATAAATGAATTCAGCAAAGTTGCAGGATATAAAATTAATATCCATAAATCAAATGCATTTCTATACATCAGTAACGAGTCCTCTGAAAAAGAATTCAGAAAAACCACTCCATTTGCAATAGCCTCCAAAAAAATAAAATACCTGGGAATCAATCTAACAAGAGAGGTGAAAGACCTCTACAATGAAAATTACAAGACCCTAATGAAAGAAATCGAAGAAGATCTTAGAAGATGGAAGGACCTCCCATGTTTCTGGATAGGCAGAATTAATATAATTAAAATGGCCATATTACCCAAAGCGTTATACAGATTCAATGCAATCCCAATTAAAATCCCAGAGTCCTTTTTTATAGAAATAGAAAAAGCAATCATGAAATTCATATGGAAAAATAAGAGACTGAGAATAGCCAAAGCAATGCTGAGCAAGAAGAGTGAAGCAGGAGGCATCACAATACCAGACCTTAAACTTTACTACAAAGCAATAGTAACAAAAACGGCATGGTACTGGCACCAAAATAGGCATGTAGACCAATGGTATAGAATAGAAGACACAGAGAGTAATGTACATAAATACAACTATCTCATACTAGACAAAGGAGCCAAAAACATTCATTGGAGAAAAGACAGCCTTTTCAACAAATGGTGCTGGGAAAACTGGAAATCCATATGCAGTAAAATTAAACTAAATCCCTATCTCTCACCATGCACAAAACTCAACTCAAAGTGGATCAAAGACTTAGGAATTAGACCAGAGAAGCTGCATCTAATTGAGGAGAAAGTAGGCCCAAATCTCCATCACGATGGATTAGGCCCCAAATTCCTTAACAAGACTTCTATAGCACAAGAAATAAAAGCAAGAATCAATAAATGGGACGGACTTAAACTAAAAAGCTTCTTCTCAGCAAAAGAAACTATCAATGAGGTGAACAGAGAACCTACATTCTGGGAGCAAATTTTTGCCACACGCACATCAGATAGAGCACTGATCTCCAGGATATATAAAGAACTCAAAAAACTTAACACCAAAAAAACAAATAACCCAATCAATAAATGGGCTAAGGAACTGAATAGAAACTTCTCAGAAGAAGAAATACAATCAATAAATATATATATATATATGAAGAAATGTTCATCATCTCTAGCTATTAGAGAAATGCAAATCAAAACTACACTCAGATTTCATCTCACACCAGTCAGAATGGCAGCTATCCAAAATACCAGCAACAATAAGTGCTGGTGAGGATGTGGTGAAAAAGGTACACTCAAGCATTGCTGGTGGGACTGCAAACTGGTGCAAACAATCTGGAAAGCAGTTTGGAAATTTCTTAAAAAACTTGGAATGGAACTACCATTTGATCCAGCTATCCCACTCCTTGGCTTATACCCTAAATATTTAAAAACAGCACACTACAATACAGCAGTCACCTCAATGTTTATAGTAGCACAATTCACAATTGCAAAACTATGGAAGCAACCCAGATACCCTTCAATAGATGAATGGATAAACAAACTGTGGTACATATTCACAATGGAATATTATTCAGCAATAAAAGAGAATAAAATTATGGCATTTGCAGGCAAATGGATGGAATTGGAGAACATTATGCTTAGGGAAGTAAGCCAATCCCCAAAAACCAAATGCCGAATGTTGTCACTGATTAGTGGATAAGGATACATAAGGGGGGTGGGAATGGGAAACATAGGAGAAATACAGGGACTCTAGACATGGCAGGGGGAGGTGGGAGGAAGGAAAGGGGAATGGGCATAGTAATGATGGTTGTTTGAGATGGTCATTACAACCCCTGGTGCATGTATGAAGACACTAATGGTGTGACTTTATCTGGTTTGCAACCAGAGAAATGGAAAAACTGAGCTCTGGTTATGTACTATGACTTGAAATGCATTTAAATAAAATAACTAAATTTTAAAAAAAAGAATGTTTATATTTATCCATATTCATGTTAATTCCCTAAACATAACCCTAAATCAGTACAAAATATGATATTAAATTTTATATATTTCTCTCTTGAATACTAAATTTCCTTTAATCCATGTACACCATAATAATTTATAAATTGGTATTACACTTTTATTTTAATTTTCAATGTTAAATTTGCATACATATCACTGTATATCCTGAATGAGATTCAGCTTGTTATTCTCTTTTTCACCTAATATAGTTTCATATGACACTCACTTGAATAACTCCTTCATAAAAGTTTATTGATTACATATATATTTTTTCTCAGAAATTTTCAGATGTACATTCTTAGGGCAGTTTATCTATCTCCATATGTATGTTTATTCTCTAACAAAACCCTAAATAAGTGGAAATTGAATATAATATTGGAACTACTTCAGAATCAGTTCCTATGTTCTCTTTCATGTGGTACCATAGCATAGACTTTAAAGTGTATTTGGGATACTATTTTAAATTTCTATGTTCATTTTGCATACCTAATTGTATATGGGATTCATCCTATCTACCACTGATTTACATATGATATTTTCATATGATGGACAATTTAGTAATCCCTTTTTAGTATCCTGTCTAGTTGTGTATTTTCCCTTAAAATTTCAGAAGCTCTTTCTGAAGAATAAAATATAACCATATTCATGTTAATTCTCTTACCATAACCCTGTCAGGATATAACATGTCACATATTTCTGTATGTTAACTGACACTCTTCATTTCTTGTACACCCAAGTAAATTCCCAAGAGTATTTAGCCTTGAATTTTTAATTTTCACTGTGAAATTGGCATGTCCATGGCAGTTTATCACATATGAGATTCATACTCCAGTTCTCCTATTTACATGACACGTTTGTTATGGCTTTGTGTGACTCATCCTCATGTAGCTTTTTATGTATTTATATATGCCTTAACACACATTCTCAGATGTAGATGGTCATGATTATTTATATTATTCCACATTTACCTTCTTTCTCTAAGCCTATCCTTCATCAGAACAATATTTAATTTTATACTTTAATTTCATCCATTCATACTTCCATCTTTTCTTAAATCCAGGAGCACTAATATAATTTTGACAGTGTATTTTTCCTGTTCTTTATCATTTTCAATTTTCCATTCCTATAGGCGTCATTGAATAACTGCTGGTGAGTTGTGACGACTTGTGTATCCTCACGTCATGAAGTATAACATTAGATAAACAGACTAAAGGAAGCATTGAAGCTGGGTTTATTGAAAAGTGGTAACATAGACTTATCTGGGTATGGAGAAGAGGGCCATTAATGGTGTCTGGATCCCAAGAGGTACATGTGTATTCACTTTTTGTATATCCTATGCTCTACTTGTTCTCCTCTTCTCTTCATGTAATCTCTCCTTTCTGCTTATGTGACCAGGACAATATTAGGCTTGGTGAGATATTCAATTGGCATCAAGCTAATAGTGAGAGCATAGAATCCAGGTGTAGGGCATTGGGCAAGAAGGGTCATAATTAGCTTCTTTCTAGGAAGACAATCATTACCAACAGGTGACAGATGGGGCAGTTTTTAATGAAGTGGTCTGAGGAAGGCCTCTGAAGGCATGAACATTTCAAGAGCTCTCCACTCTTCCAGACTCAATTTGGCCTTTTCTTTTGATTGTGACTCAAGTTATCTATCTACACTTACTGTCTTTCTAATTCTTGCTTCAAATGTATGCCCCAAATAAGATTCATTCTGACTTCCACTTATTGACAAAATACATTTTCAAAGGATTCTCAATTTTATCATGCCTGAATTGGATTTGATCTTCTCATGTACATATTTTCAAATATTTTCAGAAGTATATTCTTATGAATATTTGTAATTGTCCAAATTCAGGTGAATTCTCTAATCCTAAATTGAAGTCAGTAAATAATTTGATAAAAATTTTACTTATCATTTCACTTTTCCTAAATTTTCTGAATTCCAGGTACTCCAATATAAATTTCCAATTCTATTTCACCTTGTATTTATATATTGAAGAGCTAAAATTTGTATGTGTTTTATACATGTTACATAGGGGATCTGACCAGATTTCACATATTAACATAATGTATTTCTTTATGGCTTTTTGTTGAACATATTTGTGTATGATTCTCTGAACTCATCTATGTTTTCCCACCTGTATTCAGAAGTACATTCTCAGAAAAATTCATATTTATCCATATTCATGTTAATTCCCTAAACATAACCCTGTCAGTACAAAATATGATATTAAATTTTATATATTTCTGTCTCAAATCCTAAATTTCCTTTAATCCAACTAAACTGAAATAATTTTTAAATGAGTATTACACTTTCTGTTTAATATTCAATATAAAATTTGCATACATATCAGTGTATATCCTGGATGTAATTCAGTTTTTCTTATTCACATAATATATATTCATATCACACTAACTTGAATAATTCCTCCATAAAAATTTATGATTACATATACATGTTTTCTCACAAATTTTCAGAAGTACATTCTTAGGGAATTTATTCTATCTCCACAGGCATGTTTATTCTCCAACACTAATCCTAATTCAGTAGATTTTGAATACAATATTGGACCTACTTCAGAATTAATTCCTATGTTTCCTTTCATCCAAATACCATAGTATAGATTTTCAAATGTATTTGGAATACTATTTTAATTTTCCATGTTCATTTTAAATACCTAATACTTTTAATTGTATATGAGATTCATCCTATCTACAACTGATTTACAAATGATATTTTCATGTGACTGAACCCTAAATTTCCTGGATTCAAGGTAGTCTGATATAAATTTCCAATTCTATTTCACCTTGTATTTACATATTTATGTGTTACAAATTGTATATGTTTCATACATGTTATATAAGGAATATGACCAGGTTTATCATAATAATATACTGTATTTCTTTATGTCTCTCTGTTGAAACATACTTGTGTAAGATTCTCTAAACTCATTTATGTTTTTCCTCCTATATTTAGAATTATACTCTCAGAAATATTCATATTTTTTCATATTATTGTAAATTTACTAAGCATAATCCTAAGGCAGTACAAAATGTGATATTAAATTTTATATATTTCTTTCTAATCCTAAATTTCCTTTAATCCAGGTACAATGAAAAAAACATTAATTGGTGTTACACTTTCCTTTTAATTTTCAATGTTAAATTTTTATACATATCACTATATATCCTGAATGAGATTTAGCTTGTTATTCTCATATTCACATAATATATATTCATATCATGCTTGCTTGAATAATGCCTCCATAAAAATTTATGATTTCATATATATATTTTCTCACAAATTTGTAGAAGTACATTCTTAGGAATTTTTTTCTATCTCCATATGCATGTTTATTCTTCAACACTAACCCTAAGTCTGTAGAATTGAATACAATATTGGACCTACATCAGAATCAATTCCTTTTTTGATTCATCTTTTTGAAAAGATGTTTTCTTTCCTCTTGTTACCATAGTATAGATTTTCAACTGTTTTTGAAATTCTATTTTAATTTCCATGTTCATTTTGCATACATAGCTCTTTTAATTTTATATGAGATTCATCCTAACTACTACTGATTTACATATGATATTATCATGTGACTCACAATTTGCTCATCCCTGTTTAGTATACTGTCTACTCATGTGTTTTACCTCGTAATTTCAGAAGCTCATTCTTAAGAATAAAATATATATCCATATTCATGTTAATAATCTTAGCCTAACCCTAAGTCAGGATATAACCTGTTACATATTTCTGGATGTTAACCAACAGTCTTCATTCCATCTACAACCAAATAAATTCCCAAGAGTATTTAGCCTTGAATTTTTAATTTTCACTGTGAAATTTGCATATCCATTCCAGTTTGTGTTATATCAGATTCATACTCCAGTTCTCCGATTTACATAACGCCTTTGTTATGGCTCTGTGTGACTCATCCTCGTGTAGTATTTTATATATTTTCATATGCATTACCACACATACTCAGATGTACATTCTGGTAACTTGTAGCTTAAGAAACTCCATTTTGTCTGGGCTGTCAGCCACGTTACTTTTAGCCCAGTCAGCCATCTTAACTTTAACCAAGTCAGCCACCTCAACTTTAGTGCAAACATCAACATAATTTATTTTTGCAAAGAGTCACGGTCATCTTGATCTCAGTTTCGGTTAGAAAAATAGAACTCTGGGGGTGGGGGGACACAGGGTGGGCTTAGCTAACTGCAATTTCTGCTTCTGTACTCTTGGCTTGCTTGGCATTGACTAAAAGAGAAAACATCATAGCACCTGACTTGCAGTTTTCTTTTGCTATATAATCTGTAATTTAGACCAAGTCGGGGCCTGCAGTTTCAAATTGCCTTCACAGTCCCACCGGCTGAAAATAAACTTTTAAGGAATGAATATATGAGTTTATTGTTTCTCCCTGACCTTGGTGTAACATTTTCGTGTGTTGGTCGGGTACCCCAGCGAGATTCTTTTATCTCAGCTATTCATTCCTCTGGCTAAATTTAGATCTTGGCTGAAACTGAAAGCAGTGGGGAGCTCCCTAGAGAAGTTCCTCGGACCTGCTCTCGAATTTTCCCAGATCTCTTCAGGAATCAGGAATCAGTTGGGTTGCAATCCTACTGGGGGACAAGGTCAGACTGGACACAGTTGCTTACACCACATCCCAAGACCCCATGAGATGTTGCTGTGGTCTTCTGGTTGGCCTTCAGTGGTGGCCAAATAAGATTTTTGTTTTTTTGTTTGCTTTTTTTTTTTTGTTGTTACATGAAAATATAATTGTCATAATTGTCATTGTTTTGTCTGTGCATGCCATGTACTTTCCACAGGTCAATATGGGACAGAGACTTTCTTGTTCATCATCTGTACTTGACTGCTTTCTAACTAATTTTCGGGAATTCCAGAAACTGGCTGCTGATTATGGAGCTCTAGTAACTTCTTCTGATCTCAGAAAATTCTGTGAGCTTGAATGGCCATTTTTTGATATGGAATGGCCAAACCAAGGCACCATAGATCTTAAGATTGCTCAGGAAGACCAGAGACATATTTTCTGATGCCCCTGACATCCTGATCAAATTTCATACATACAAGTCTGAATTGACATAATAACAGATCCCCACAAATAACTTAAGTCTTATCTTTCAGGTCAATGCATCAAAACAATGGACTGCCAGAAATGCCACACCAATCTCCTGAGCAGGTCAATCCCTCTGAAGCTGAAACCCTCTATCCAGGATGTTCCTTCTGATGATGAAACCCTTCATACTGTGCCTCCCCTCTTTTCACCCCAGAATACCCAACCTCCTACTCATCTTCTTTCACCTCCTAATACCCGATCAGGCACTAGTTATGTCCCCACAGCTGCTGAGAACTCACCTACTGCCCTTCTTTCTTTGGACCCTTCCCCTGCCTGTTTACTCTCCCTAAGACAAACACCCTCCCAACAGGGTACCTTTATGGTTTATGTACCCTTTAACACTAGTTATCTTTATATCTGGAAAAATCAAAATTCTTCTTTCTCAGAAGAACCCCAAGGTCTTATTTCTCTTTTAAATTCAGTCTTTTATACCCACAAGCCTAACTGGGATGATTGCCAACAACTACTCCAGACTTTTTACTTCAGAAGAACAGGAACACATCTGCCATGAGGCACAAAGAACCATCCTAGGGCCTACTGGCCTCCCCACTGATGATCCTGTTTGGATCTCCCACAGTTTCCCTTCAACCTGCCCAGATTGGGATCAAAATTCAAATGAAGGTAAGAGGGCTCTGGACCAGTTCTGCCAGACTCTTATGAGAGGAATCCATGTAGCTGCTCATGAGCTGACTAATCTTTCCAAGGCTAGCAAGAGAATTCACAAGCCAGATGAATCCCCAAGTGCTTTCTTGAATGCCTCCTACAGGCCTATAGACTATATACTCCAATTGGTCCAGAAGCACCCAAGAATAGAAAAGCTATTAATCTGGGCTTTGTGTCCCAGTCAGCCCCAGATATAAAACATAAGCTCCAGAAATTAGAAGGCTTTGAAGGGAAGGTCCTCTCCAAATTGGTAGAGATAACTCAGAGAGTTTATACTAACCGAGATCTTCCAGAAGAAAGATAACCCAAAAGATTAGCCAAAGTGCTTCTAGTTGCATCCTGATCAGAAAATCTTAAACCAAATACAGGATCCATCAAACCTAGGAAATGTCCTTTGGATAAAGATCAGTGTGCCTATTGGAAGGAGAAAGGACATTGGAAAAATGAATGCCCTCTTAAGAAAAGGAAAACTTCTCCTCATTGGGCTCCCTTCTCTAAGCCCATTTTAAACCTAAATAAGGAAGATTGAGGGGCCAGGGCTCTTTGAAAATGAGCCCATGGGAGCCTATGGTAACCTTAAAAATAGGGAGCAAAATGACCTCTTTCCTGATAGATACTGGGGCAACACACTCGGTACTCCAAAGCCCTGAAGGCCCCAGACAAAAATCAAAAATTACCATTCAAGGGGCTACTGGAAAGACTCAACATTGTTCTTGGACTGAAAGTAGAATCACTGACCGTGGAAAAGGAATTATTACTCACTCCTTTCTGGTAATGCTTGACTGCGCTTATCCTCTCTTGGGCTGAGATCTATTACATAAGTTGGGAGCCACTATAACTTTTTCCCAGGGAAATACTATGCTCCAGCTGGGAGAAGAACCCATTACCCTTCTTGTCAGTTGTCCACTGGGGGAAGAATATCAGCTACTACTGGAAGAAATCTTAGGAGAAAGAGCCCTCAAAAACTATGATTATCTGGACAGTTATTTGCCAGATTATAATTTTTTGTCAGACTTTCTGAATGGCAGTCCAGAAGTCTGGGCTGAATTTAACCCTCTGATGTTGGCAAAATATTAACCCCCAATAATTGTACAACTGACCAGCCCTGCCACCCCATCTGGGTAAAGGAGTGTCTTATTAATAGAAAGGCTCTATTGGGGATTACTGCCCATATGAATAAAGTCTTAAAAGAAGGTATTTTAAAACCTGTCAGTCTAATTGGAATACTATTCTACTGCCAGTTCAGAAGCTAGGGACAAAAGATTTTCCCCCTGTACAGAACCTCTGAGAGGTCAAAAAATGAGTAAAAACAATACACCCTACTGTTCCTAATCCATATACTCTGTTGAGTCTCCTGCCTCCAGATTACATTGTGTATACTGTACTGGACTTAAAGGATGCATTTTTGAGTCTTCCTCTGGCTGAGGTGAGTCAATTTTTTTTTTTTTTGCCTTTGAATGGACTGACCCAAATAGGGAATACACTGCACTTGGATAAAGCTGCCCCAAGCATTCAAGAATTCTCTCACCTTCTTTGATATAGCACTCAGGAAGGATTTACAGAATTATAAAGTAAGCCACCTCTAGGTGACCCTTCTCCAATATGTGGATAAATTATTCCTGACTACAAAAAGTTTTCAGGACTGTGTTCAGTCCACTCAAGGCTTATTGGTACTCCACAGACTTTGGGTTATCAAGTGTCCACCAAAATGGCCCAACTATGTACAAAACGAGTCACTTACATGGGATATACACTATCTGAGGGCAAAGATGCTTACTTGGAAAAAGATTTCAGGTTGTGACTCAGATTCCTTGCCCCAAACTAAGAGACATATTCATGAGTTTTAGGGTCTGCAGGATACTGTAGATTTTGGATTATGACTTTGCTGAAATAGCTAGACCACTATATGAGGCCACTAAAGGCAAAGGAGAATAAATCCATTGTTCTGACCAGGAAGAGACAGCTTTTCAAAAACTAAAGGAAGCCTTAACTCAGGCGCCTGCATTAGTCCTTCCAGGTCTCCAAAAACCTTTCTATTTGTATGTGTCAGAATGTAATGGAATTGCAAAGGGACTATTGCTGCAAACTCTTGGGTCTTGGAAAAGACCCATAGCTTACTTATCCATTAAACTGGACCCTGTGGCAGCCAGCTGGCCAAATTGTCTACAAGCCACTGTGGCCACTGCCCTCTTAACTAAATAAGCAAATAAATTAACTTTGGGCCAAGAATTTTTATAACCTCTCCTCATGGGGTCAAAACATTACTCAAATCCCCTCCTGGAAAATGGATTTCAGATGCTCATATTGTCCATTATCAGATTTTATCAATTGACCCCCAAAGAATCAAATTCTCTCTGGCTACCACTCTGAATCCGGCTACTCTGCTGCTGAATCCAAATCTAGAGATGTCTTTCCATGACTGTTTAGAAGTGTTGTTCCACGTCCAGGGGACTCATTCTGACCTTTGAGACCAGTACTGGGATGATGCAGTTGTCACCTACTGCACTGACAGAAGCAGTTTTATACTGGATGGCATTTGACCTGCTGGAGCTGCAGTGGTCAATTCTGATAAGATAATATGGGCTAAATCCCTAGCTAAAGGGACCTCATCACAAAGAGCTGAACTCATGGCTTTGACTTAAGCCTTCTGACTGGGAAAACATCTAATAATCAATATTTATGCAGATAGCAGGTGTGCTTTTGCCATAGCTCATTCCATCTGATGATATATAAAGAGAGGAGACTCCCCACATCTGAGGGAAAAACCATAAATATGTTTCTGAAATAGTTGCCCTCCTGTAGGCTATCTGGCTCCCCCCAAAAGTTGCAATTATCCATTGTAAAGCTCATCAGAAAGGGAACTCCCCAAAAACAAAAGGCAACAATTTTGCTGACCAAACTGCCAAAGAAGTTGCCCTAAGATCAGTGGGGAACACTTCCCTTCTTGTCATTATACCTGAACTTTAGCTTTCAGAGAAGCCTCACTACTTCCCTTCAGATTTGGACTATATAACAAAACTGGGAGTTACTACTCATTCCCCTAATTGGCTTAAGACTCCAGATGGAAGGTTATTATTACCATAAACTATGGGACAAACTCTAATTCACCAAATACATCAAGGGACACATTTAGGAGAAACAAAATTATCAGATTTTCTGCAAAGACATTATCTGTTTCCCAAAATGAGAGAACTATTAATTCCATTACCTCCCGATGCACTACTTGTATCCAAGTAAATACTAAATGAACGAAGAGAATACAATTTTTACCTAGATACTGTGGAGAGATTCCTGGAGAACATTGGGAAATAAACTTCACTGAAATCAAGCCCAGCACATACGGATAAAAATACCTCTTGGTTTTTGTAGACACTCAGGTTGAGTTGAGGCTCATTCTACCTAAAGGGACACATCTCAAATCACAGTTAAAAAGTTATTATATGAAAGCATCCACAGATTTGCATTGCCATTTTCAATTGGGTGCCATTTTCAGCTGGGTGGACCTCCTCCCCTTCACCCTGTTCAGAATTCGGAATTCTCCTTACTGACAAGGGCTTACACCATATGAAATATTATATGGCCGGCCTTCTCCTCCCTTACCTAAACCCCCTACACATATAGGTGCCTCTGATAATCAAGTCCTTTATTCCTTACAGGCCCTACAACAAATTGAATCCATAACATCCAGATTACAGGTTCCTACCTCTTATGTTTCTAGACAGGAAGAGTAAGACCTGACTAACTTGCCTGCCTATCAACCCAGTGACTTGGAATACCTTAAGAAACTTCCTTCCATTACTCTTGAACCTTGGTGGATAGGACCTTACCAGGTGATTCTAAGCACACCTACAGCCATTAAAGTAGCTGGAAAGGCAATCTGGGTACATTGGACTCATGTCAAACCAGCCCCACCTGAAGAAGCTTCTGAAGACTCCAGATGGACCATCCAGAACACCGACACACCCCTAAGGATAAGACTCAAATTGGATACCCAGCCAGGATTCCCCAAACTGCCCCTCTCCCTTTCTTTCTCATCTTGACTCTTTTTCATCTGACTATTTGTTCTCCCCATCAACACACTGTATGAATATGGGAACTTAAAAAAACTCATACTGGACAAATCATGCAGTCTGACAACCTCTGATCAACACATTTTCAGGACAGATTTATGTACATTAATATCAGTGATAACAGATTGCTCTAGAGATTATCACAACCCCTTTGGGGAGGCAGGCTTAATAGCTGCATGCCAAATATGTGAAAGAACCAACCCTGGCTTAGAATATGATATGTGTCCTGCTGATGGGGTCTGTCGTTTATTTCATGCCTCACGTGGGTTTGCTTGACGAGTTGGGGTCCCGAGGATGATGGGACCAAGGAATGGGGTCCCACGGGACGAGCTCTGGGGTCCCGGAGGATGAAGGACAATGGGGTCCCACGGGATGAGGTCTGGGGTCCCGGAGGACGAGGTCTGGGGTCCCGAAGGATGAGGTCTGGGGTCCCGGAGGACGAGGGACAATGGGGTCCCATGGGACGAGGTCGGGGGTCCCAAATGATGAGGTCTGGGGTCCCAAAGGATGAGGTCTGGGGTCCCGAAGGATGAGGTCTGGGGTCCCGAAGGACAAGGGAAAATGGGGTCCCACGGGACGAGGTCTGGGGTCCCACGGGACGAGGGTTTATGGGGTGGACAGTCATGGAGTCACTTACCTAGACCCCGGGGGTAGGTAAAACTGCCCTGCCGGAACGAGAAGCAGACCCCTTCATTTCAGTTAGTGCAACAGTTTTTATAGGGTCCTTGGACCAATCATGGCCCTGAGGTTAGGTTACAGCCAATAGGGTATTGATCCATGTCAGGCACACAGCCAATCAGCGTGGATGAGAAAAGGAGAGGCACTGAAGGCAACCAATCAGCATGGGGTAAAGAGGACGGGAAACATTCAAAGTAACCAATCGGCATAGGGCAAAGGAAAGGGGAGGGGGAGGCATTGAAGGCATGGAGAGAGCTCCTATATTTCCCCCTTTTTACTTTTATTTGATAAGTCAGCGGGGCCTGTGTGGCCCATAAACAAGCATGTTGGAGGGATCTGTGATAAACTCCTCATGGGAGAGAATCATTCTGCTGGATTTTCCAGACTCCTACATGCTGCATATGCTAGAGTGGGGGGGCACTAACGA